>ML778043.1:207861-223132 GCA_009831015.1 Picea engelmannii
GAATAGTATTATCTAAAAATATATCATAACTCATACCGTTACCCATCAAACAAACTTGGGTCCATTACCCAAACCTGGGATCTCCAACTTCTCATGGCCATAACTCTCTAACCGTGAGGAATTATGTGACATTCCACATACCACTGGAAATGACATGACAAGAAATATTCATCTAGGATATTTTCCCTGACACATTATCTTTCCTTCATCTCATTATTCCACAATTAAGCATGGGTTCTCTTACTCCACAAAACGTCTTCCCGTGAGGGCTTTCACCATAAGAGGACCACTTTGAAGTTCATCCATATTTACTTCTTATAAACCATGAAAAAACAATAATGAGTCATATTTACATCAAACACTATTGGGTCCATTACCCAAACCTTTGTGCTATGGGTCTTTCTTCAAGGGTTGACATCAATGACAACTAACCTTAATCAACATCATTCTCCAAGACTGTCTTGTGTAGGCTGACTTGAGACTTGGAGAAGAGCCTTATTTGAGACGAGACAAAAAGTCTTGTGAGCTTTGTATAAGAAAAATCCAAGACAAGAGTATACTTCCGATTAGTCTTATTTGTGACAAGACTAAGTGACCTCATGTGTTGAGGTATTGCCTTGTGTAGGAAAAAGTGGTGTGTGAGGTTCTCCTAGGCCAAGAAATCTACCATTAGTGGAGAACCAGATGGTCACATCCCGAGAAAAATGATCTTTCTTATATGTGAGATGAAAATAATGTATATGTGGTGAGCTATTATGATGGCACGTGAGACCATGGCTGCCATAAAAGACTTGTGATTGCTGGAAGAAAGAAGAAGAGTCGAGCCTATAGAAAAGTCGAGTTGTAAAGATGAGCTACAAATCGAGTTACAAAAGTCAAGTCATGCGAATATTAGTTGTCAAATAGTTGAGTTATCAAGTTTGAGTCGTCAAGGAGTTGAGTTGTCAAGTTCGAGTTTTCAAAGAGTTGAGTTTTCAAGTTTGAGTTGTCAAGTTCAAGTTGTCAAAGAGTTGAGTTTTCACGTTTGAGTTGTCAAAGTTGAGTCATTCAAACTCAGTTGCAAAGCAAAGTTGAGTTGTCAAGTAGTCTGCATGTAAAGTCGAGTTGTCAAGTAGTCTACATCTAAAGTCGAGTTGGTAAGTTGAGTTAACAAAGTCGAGTTGTCAAGTAGTCTACATGTAAAGTCAAGTTGGTAAGTTGAGTTAACAAAGTCGAGTTGACAAGTTAACAAAGTCTACATTTAAAGTCGAGTTGGTAAGTTAAGTGACAAATACGAGTTGTCAAGTCTGCATGTAAAGTCGAGTTGGTAAGTTGAGTTACTAAGATGAGTTATCTTAGTTAAGTCAAGTGATGAAGACAAGTTTCATAGTGATTTATGGAGAAATAATTATTATTAATAAGAATCCTCAATGCTTAACAAAGATACATTTAATACTCGTTGAAGACACATCGAAGAAGGAAGCTCTGCTGCTCATGGGATCTTTGCAACAAGGACAATTTGTTTTCAGGTTTTAGGCTGTGAACTTCTACCAGAGTTTGAGCTAGCTTTAAAGCTAGATCTGGACAACAAAATATCATGGTTGTAAGCCTATGTGGCTGTGGTAAATTTGCATCTTTTCCTAGCTCATTCATTTTCTAATAAGAAAGATTATTTGCTGGTTTTTTCCCTCAAGCTTGAGAGGGTTTTTTCAGGGTAAAATCCTCGTGTTATCGTGCATGCTTCTATTCTATTTCCATTCATGTATCTCTGCATATTCACTGTGAATAAATTATAAATCAGCAAGAAGTATTTTAAGGAATATTACAGATCTGAACTATATTTAAATTTCAACACCCACAAGATCTATTGTCGAATTTTCTATTAAAAACATAAATGGCTTAAAAGATTGTAAAAGTTGCGATTCTAAATCATTTGTCTGCCAACGAGTTGACTAGGAAGGCCCATAGGTCCACTGACATCTTTGATGTATTAGATTGATTTTAGGCTCCCGGTCTACTAGATGAACTTTACTACTACAGATAGATGATGGTGTTGCATTAGTGCAAGAACAAATAAAATTTCGGCCAATCGATAATACCGATGTAGTTAAAGCCTTAAAAAATAACCATGGTCTATATGAATTAGCCATTAGTAATTTAGATCTAGAAAAAAGCCATGAAATTCTCTTTGTGTTCACTCGTTGTTCATACATTTTAGCCCCTCCAATGTCATCAATCTTACTATTTGAGTGTTTATATTTAAGATGAAAATTGTTTGTTAAATCTAAGCGGGGATAAAACAATTGTTTATAAATAGATATAGTGAAAGTTAAGAGATTACTTAGGAGTGAAGGCCCCTTAAAGTTATATTGAGATGCTCCATTTTGATAAGGAGAGGTGGAGTGGTATAATATACAAGAGGCATTGGCTCTCTCCCATCCTTTATGATGTTGGTTTTAACTTAGTTAATATCCATGTTATTTTCTTTTGTAACTAGTTGAATATGCAAATTGTGACTTCTTTGTATTTTGTTTTTCTTCCAATCATTTATACTTGTCAAAGAATTACCTTATAAGGTGATCCAATTTCTCCATGATTTTTTCTTTAAAATGAGAGAAAAAAGGAGTGGAAATGTGCGCTAGTCACACATTGTGTAAATTTATGTTCTATCTGCCCACCTAATGTTGCTTGAAGTTTAACTCATTTGAATCAATCTTTGTTTATGCTTTCATATTAGATGTACTATTTGAAAGAGGTATTGTTCTAATAAGATCTGTTAGATCACCTTGAGAAGTCCATATAGTTCTCACATTAACCATTATTCATGCTAGTATAACTATTAGTAGGGACTATTTGCAAAACTAGGATTAATTAAGAGAATTACCTTTGATTTCTTGATTTAATGTACAAACCATACCTATTTAATTAAATTAATCTGTTGGAGTATCATCTGCATTGTTTTTTACTTCGTCTTTCTCAATGGTCTCTTTCCTTGGTAGGGCTTATTATCTCTCGGATTCTCCCTAGAGGAAAAATCCCAACCTCTCCAAGGGGAAAACCTAAGGACACAATAGACAAGCTGCCAATTGTCACTTCGACAACCTTGTCCCTCACTTCTAGGTTCAGAAGATGGTTTCCTACCTAAGGGGGAATCCCCTGTACTAGATCCCAAGCCTATTGTTTAGTGCAGGTGAGTGAAAAGGGTAAGATTAGATTATGTAAATGGAATTGACAAAAAATGCTTAGGAAATCTTTTGAGATGATCAAATACCAAATGGTGAAGTGTTTACAAATATTTATTATTTTTTATGCATCAGAGGTTCATTTGTTCAGAGTCATTTTTTCCATGATGCAAGTGCTTGTGAAATCAAAGATATTATGGGAAAGACACAAAAAGAAAGTGTCACATACCCACTCTGTATTTTTAAATTTATTGTCGATTACTTGAAGATCAGAATCCCCGAGATACTTACGGGGGTGTAGCATCAATTAGTTCCTCATATGTCCACCTCCATGTGATCGTGGGTCACGAATACAGGCCGGACCAGTACGACAACTTTTCACACTTCATGACTCAGTGCTACCAGAACGTTGAGTCTTTCGACTCTGCAAACCCCGAAATGCCGAAGAGGGTTTGATCAACAATTATCCCCTTGGAGTATGCCTTGGTCAATATGACCACTTCTCATAAGACCACAGTCTTATTCCCTTCGAGACTTATCAATATGAGAGCCCACCTTCTTTTCAATGAGATTCTTGAATTCCCGATTTTCGATTTCCCAAAATGGCCTTTGTCACATTAGCCCTCCTGGCTATGCCCTGGTCCAGGTGACCATTCCTCATAAGACCTGCATCCTATTTCTTTTGGGATTTATGAATACAAGAGCCTGACCTCTTGTCAACGGGACTCCCAAATTCCTGATTTGCGAAATCCCGATGGACTCTCCCTTTCGGGACTCTCTCGAAATCCTAGATTGCTGCCACATGTCCTCCCTCAGATGGACTTGTGACCCCTAATGACACAAATCCTCTGTCAATTCAAATTCTCGGTACCCGAAACACTAATGGACTATCGATCTCCACCACGTGTCCTCCCCGGATGGATGGTCCAGGTTGTTTCGGGACTTCGCCACATGCGAGGTCAAAATGCTCACCTTCCTCTTTTGTTTCTCGATGTTCGAATCCCTGAAATGGGTGATCTCGCGACATGTGTCCTCCCTTACTCAGATGATCCATATCTATTTCGAGACTTCCATTGTGAAGTTTCCCAACCTCTCGTCATCAGGACTTCCGAAATACCGAAGTCCGAAACCCCCGTACCAACTCCTCTTTTGGGACTTTCGCCTCTGTTCACGAGGGCTTAACCCCCATGCATCTCCTGACAGATCCAACGGTTGTCGGGTTTTCTAACTAAGATCTGATGGTTTAGATCTGTCCCATGCTGTGCACTCTCTTGTTTCTCCTTGGACGTGGAAAAACCAACGGTCCAGATACTCCCATGGACCTTGGGGATCTATGGTCATGATTTCTTCGCTACTCATGAAGATAGAGGAAAAGGGGTAAGGAATTTAACGCCCTTGTTTCTTCCTCCAATCTAATGGTCGTGAATGGCCGCGAATCTTCCGACAAGATCTCGTCTATCAATTGATACTTATCCCTACATGGCTATTTCGGGATTTTGAGAGGCCTATTTTTCCTTGTATAGGATTACTAAGACTTGCACCTCCAAATCCTTTTCAGGTTCTTAGTAAGCTTTCCAAGAAGGCTATCTCTATGGAGAGATCAATTTCAGGTATTCCTGGGGACAAATAAGGGTATAGATTTCTTGAAAGCAGATTTGAAGTCCAAATTAGTTCAATATATGTATACATAAATCTATCTATAAACATAAGCCATAGAAATCTATTCCGGGTATTCCTGGAGACGAATAAGGGCATAGATTTCTCGAAAGCAGACTTGAAGTCCAAATTAGTTCAATATATGTATACATAAATCTATCTATAAACATAATCCATACGTGGTACTTTCAATAAAAGCATGCAACCACCATTTCTGATCAAAACACCACACAGACAGTCTTATACTCAAACCATTCATAAACTGCACAGACTATGAGCATACATGTCAACATATAAATTTCAAGATGCAAGATGAGCATAAATGCCAGGATATACATTTCAGGATGCAAGATGTAAAACACTTATAAGAAATAACACCAGATGTGATTGCAACTGCTGAGAAGGGTGCTCATTTCCACCCAACCGTAGGCTCAGCAACTCCCAATAGATTTACCACTAGCCACCCCCGAGCTGAGACCACGATGCTGCGAGACTGCGTCTCTGTTTTCCAGTGAGCGAGACTGCGTCTCTGTTTTCCAGTGACTGAGAATGAAGGTTACTCTCCTTCTTCTCTGCTATCACTCACTCTGTATATTTCCAGAGTTATTTTCCTTCTCCTCTTCCCCTCGCGTTCACCCCCTGATCGCACACTCTTCCTGCCTTTTCTTCTTTCGACGAGGTTGCGCGTGGCACGATCTTCCTCACGGTGGTTAGGTCTGAGGACTCTATGGATGGGTGGTTCACCCCCATCCCTCATTACTCATGAGGAGCCCTTTACCTACCAACTTGGTGAGTCATTTAATTTGGGGCCAGCGAGCCGCTTTTGGTTCTTCGGGCCAGTGAAGTCCAAATACGGTATTGGTCTCAGTGGAAGTTAACGCCACCATTCCAGGTGCCTTCCACTACCTTTCTTCAGCCATCGTGGTCTCTTTTTCAGAACATCCCCCTCTCAGTAGTCCTGCAATATATATATTATAATATCATTCACATTCATCGACCTTTTTCATAAGGTCCATTCACATCACACATTCACATTTCTGAGTTTGCCACAATACTTGGCCAGTATAGTTATTTTTACAGATTGGGGGAAATAGGGTGTTAAAATTCCCTCCCCCTTAAAGGAACATCATCCTCGATGTTCTATCTATCAACTTGACATGCATGTATAGTTGTAAACAAAATTGGATATGCCTGTTTCATGGTATCCTCCATTTTCCTTGTAGCCTCATCTGGGCCAAAATGTTTCCACTGCACCTTGACCTGTGCAATGGTTTGGTTCTGGAGAGGGGTTTCCTTTCTGTCCAGTATGCATTGAGGTTCTGGTAGAAATCCTCCCTCTGGTTCCACTTGAATCACATACCAATCAATTATATGGTTAGCATCATGTACATATTTCTTCAATAATGAGACATGGAAAACATTATGTGCTTTGACTGTGGGAGGAAGTGCTAGCCTATAGGATACAGGTCCCACTCTATCTAGAACCTCAAAGGGTACACAATAACAAGGTTCCAACTTGGCACAAGCTCCCATTTTCAGAGAACTCTTCCTGGATCTAACTATGAGATATACATGGTCTCCCGTTTTGAACTCTCTTGCAGTTCTCTTTTGGTCGGCATAACTTTTCTGTCGGTTCTGAGCGACCTTCAGGTTTTGTTTTATCTGAGTCACCTGCTGTTCCATTTCTTTCAACATGTTAGGTCCAAAATAAATCCTGTTTACGTGATTACTCCAGCTGACTAGAGTGTTACAAGGTCTGCCATAGAGGATTTCGAAGGGACTCATCTTTAAGGATGCTTGGTAGCTGTTGTTGTAGGTGAATTCTACCAGTGGTAGGTAGTCTTCCCACTTCCTGGGTTGATGCATTACATGCATTCTTAGCATGTCTTCAAGTATTTGGTTCACTCTTTCTGTTTGTTCGTCAGTTTGAGGGTGATAGGTGGTGCTAAACAACAATTTGGTTTCTAAGCTAGCCATCAGTGACTTCCAAAAGTTGGAAGTAAATTTTGTGTCTCTGTCAGACATGATTTCTTTCGGCATACCATGCAGTCTGAATATCTCCTTCATGAATACCTGGGCGATATCGATTGTTTTGCAAGTGGACTTGATAGGGATAAAATGAGTAGACTTTCTCAATTTATCCACCACTACCATAATGGCATCATTGTGTTTGGTCGATGTTGGTAATCCGATGATGAAATGCATGGAGATGGTTTCCCATTTCCATTCTGGGATTGGTAGAGGTTGTAATAATCCTGCTAGGTGTCGGTGTTCTGCTTTAACCTGTTGGCACTCTATGCATTTGGCCAAGTACTCGGCTATGTCTTTCTTCATTCCAGGCCAATAGAATTGTCTCCTAGTGGTCGTGATAATCTTCTGGTATCCTGGATGACCAGAATAGGGTCTTTTATGTAGTTCATCCAGTATGAACCTCTTCAAGTCGTCACAATTTGGAATATAAAATATGCTTCTGTAAGTGAGCAGACCTCCTTCGGTCATCTGGTAGCCTTCATATTTTACTCCGGTGGGTTCTTGCTATAGGTACATGGTCACAGTCTAGATGAAGGGATCTATTTCTTGTGAATTTCTGATTCTTTCCTTGACATTTGTCTTGCAGGTGCTCATCGCTACCAGGTGAATTTTTTTCATACTTATGCTAAGGGCATCGACCACCCTATTTTCCTTTCCTTTAATGTGTTTGATTTCAAAATAAAACTCGCTAAGGAGGGCCATCCACCTAGCTTGCCTAGCATTGAGCTTTGGTTGATCAAACAAGTATCGCAATCCACAGTGATATGTCACAAGTACAAACTTTCTTCCTAGGAGGTAATGCCTCCACATTTTCAAGGCATGGACTATGGTATCTAGTTCTAGATCATGGGTCACATAGTTGACTTCATGCTCGTTCAATTTTTGGGATTCATAGCAGATCACACTTCCTTCCTGCATAAGTACCCCTCCGAGCCCTTCCTTACAGGCATCTGTGCACAAGAGGAAGTCAGCTTCTGGATCGACGATCTTCAACACGGGTGCATGGGTGAGTAGATGTTTCAGGGTTTGAAATCTTTCTTCACATTTTTGTGTCCACATGAATTTTGTCCCCTTCTTCTGGAGGGCAGTGATTGGACAACCAATCTTGGAGAATCCTTTTATAAATCTCCTATAGTAACCTGCTAATCCCATAAAGGACCTGATATCCGAAACATCCTTTGGGGTAGGCCATTCCATGATAGACTTGATTTTGTCAGGGTCTACCACTACTCCTTCTTCGGAGAGAACATGGCCTAAGTAATGTATTTGCTTCTGGAAGAATTCACATTTGCTGAATTTGGCATAGAGATGATGTTCTCTTAGCACTTGCAGCACAAGTCTAATATGCTCTTCATGCTCTTTTCTGTTCTTGGAGTAAATTAATATATCGTCAATAAAAACAAGCACAAATTTGTCTAAGAATTTGCTGAGTACATTGTTCATCAAGCACATAAAAGTGGTAGGGGCATTGGTCAACCCAAATGGCACCACCACAAACTCATAGTGACCATACCTCGTTCGAAAGGCAGTTTTATGGATGTCTTCACCCTTGATTCAGGCTTGATGGTATCCCAACCTCAAATCAATCTTTGAGAAAATAGACGCACCCCCCAATTGATCGAACAGGTCATCGATCCTGGGCAAGGGGTACTTGTTCTTTATGGTTACCTTATTGAGTTGCCTATAATATATACACAATCTAAGGGTACCGTCCTTCTTTTTCATGAACAGGACTGGTGCTCCCCATGGAGACACACTGGGCCAAATATAGCCCTTATCCATCATTTCTTTTAATTTCAATTTGAGTTCAACTAACTCCGGTGTGCTCATCCGGTAGGGTGTCCTAGACACTGGCACCGCTCCCGGTGCAAGTTCTATAGAGAAGTCTATGTCCCTTCTTAGAGGTAGATCCAATACTTCTTCCAGAAACACATCTCTATATTCTCTCAGGATAGGGTGATCATCAGGGCTTGCTTTGTCACCTTCGATTGTTTTCAACACCTGTATTGCATATAGGGTACATCCCTTTCAGCAATACTTTCTCATTTGTAGAGCTGATATTTGTCTCACCAAGACAGATTTTTGGATCCCTTGAAGGGTTATCCTCTTCCCTTCCTTACTTACACATTCTAAGGTCTTATGGTAACAGTCCAATATGGATTTATGGGCAGCTAGCCAATCCATACCAATCAACAGATCATACGATTCCAGGGGTAATATGTTAAGGGTTACTTGGGTGGGGGATTTACCCAACATCAATTGGCAAGTTGGTATAACCTCTGCTACCCTTCTTCTAGTGCCAATGGCTAACTGTACCGACCATGGCTTGGTATGTTTTTGTGGCTGTATTTTACACTTATCAACAACTTTAGGGGCTATATAACTCAAATTTGAACCAGGGTCAATCAAAACAGACACTAGATGGTTGGAAATCATACCTTCTATTTCCACCACTGAAGTTTGGTGGTCAACTTCGTTATTATCCAAGGCTGCATAAATTTGTGGCTCACTCCTGGCCACATCATTGATGGTAGTAGTTTCTAGGATGTTATAAATCCTCCGACTATTCTGTTGTTAGTGTGGACAGTCTCTCAATAGATGTTCTTACCCGCAACCCCATCATTTCAAAGGTTCTCTCTTTGGGTTATCAGTCTTCACTGATATGGGTCCAGAAGTTTTATTTCCACTCAAGGAGGGAAAATTCTGTTGGTGCATACTCTGGGATGGAAAGCTCATTCTTGGGTTCTTCTTATAGTTCTTAAATCCTAGGGATTTAATTGCCTTTTTCTGAAATCTTGAACTATTCTTCTATTTCCATCCTTCGCGAGGTTCTGCTCGATGCCCAAACTGTTCATGATAATAGGTTGCCTTTCGAATAGTGCCTTCTAGAGTCTTTGGCTCATCAAATTCAATTCTGTTCCGATAGTCCTTAGGTAGTCCACTGATGAAGCGTTGCACCTTTGCCTTTTCCACCTTGATATAGGGTACATACCTCAACAAATCAAGGAATTTGTTGACATATTCTTCTATAGTGATTTGTCCCAGTTTGAGTTCATAAAACTCTTTAGTCTTTTCGTCGAAATATTTTTCTAACAGATACTTGTTTCGAAAGTATTTCTCAAATTGTTCCCAAGACAGGTCCTCTTCTCGAACCCCTTTCACATTCTTAAGGTCTTCCCACCAAGTGGAAGCCTTTCCGTTCAAGTTGAAGGTGGTCACTCGAGCCTTCATATTTTCTGAGAAGTCATGGACTTTGAAATACTTCTTTAGTCCAAGCAGCCAGGCCTCTGCTTCCTCTCCCTTCTTTATTTCACCATCGAAGGAGGGTGGTTTGGCTTTTCTGAATTCTTTGAATTTACGACCTTTGGAAGACTTTTGCTTCTTCTATTTCCTTCGGGAATAAGAACTGGTTCTGCTACTAGAGGAGCCTTCTGAATTGCCAGATTCCTTTTCAAAGGAATTATCTGACACTTGTCCTTTACCTCTGAGTTGGACCTTTTTCGAGGTGCTCCTCTCAGTGTGGCCACTGATATGACCATGTTTCTGAGTTTCAGGTTCATGTTGCATTTGTCTTTGTAGATCGGATAAACTCTGCAGTAAAATTGCGTTAATTTCTGTTTTCTTTTCTTGTTCTTTCATCATCCTTTCATTGTCAGCCTTGCAGCTTTGTAATTCGACCATGAGACTCCTCACAGTCTCGGCTAGATATGGAGGGGTCCATACTGCCCTCCTTTTGTCAGACTCTTTGTCTCTATTGTGGGATCCCTCTCCCACTTCATGGTGAGTCACCATTTTATGCGTTGATAATTTCCTGCGGTTAATCTTCCGCTTGTGTGCAAAAGGAAAAACGCTAGTTGTTAGTCAATATATATATTTATTTATAACCAATACATAATTCATATTTTCACATGTACACACACATAATAGGGTTTTTTTTTTTTCATTCTTAACTTCGTCTTTTGATTAGGAAGGTTAATACAAGGGATTATTCCTTTTTAAGAGTGTTCCGAACGGAGCTTCTGCGCAACTCATTCATGAGCCCAAGTAGGCCAAGTGTTGTAACCATGCTCTGATACCAATTTGTCACATACCCACTCTGTATTTTTAAATTTTTCATCGATTACTCGAGGATCAGAATCCCCGAGATACTTACGGGTGCCTAGCGTCAACTAGTTCCTCATATGTCCACCTTCATGTGATTGTGGGTCATGACTATGGGCCAGACCAATACGACGTATTTTCACACTTCGTGACTCAGTGCTACCAGAACATTGAGTCTTTCGACTCTGCAAACCCCGAAATGCCGAAATGCCGAAGAGGCTTCAATCAACAATTAGCCCCCTGGGGTATTCCTTGCTCCATATGACCACTTCTCATAAGACCGCAGTCTTATTCCCTTCAAGACTTATCAATATGAGAGCCCGCCCTCTTGTCAATGGGACTCCCGAATTCCCGATTTCTGATTTCCAAAAATGGCCTTTGTCACATTAGCCCTCCTGGCTATGCCCTGGTCCAGGTGACCATTCCTCATAAGACCTCCATCCTATTTATTTCAGGATTTATGAATACGAGAGCCCGACCTCTTGTCAACGGGACTCCTGAATTACTAATTTGTGAAATCCCAATGGACTCTCCCTTTCGAGGCTCTCCTGAAATCCTGGATTGCTGCCACATGTCCTCCCTCAGATTGACGGTCCTTGTCGTTTCATGATTTCACGACTTGCGACCCCCAGTGACACAAATCCTCTGTCAAATTGAATCCCCGGTACCTGAAACACCGATGGACTCTCGATATTTTCCACGTGTCCTCCCCGGATGGACGATCCAGGTTGTTTTGGGACTTCACCATGTGCGAGGTCAAAATGCTCACCTTCCTCTTTTGTTTCTCGATGTCCGAATCCCCGAAATGGGTGATCTCGTGACATGTGTCCTCCCTTACTCGGATGATCCAGATCTATTTGGGGACTTCCATTTTGAAGTTTCCCGACCTCTCGTCATCAAGACCTCCGAAATCCCGAAGTCCAAAACCCCGATACCAACTCCTCTTTCGGGACTTTCGCCTCTGTTCACGAGGGCTTAACCCCCATGCATCTCCTGACAGATCCAACGACTGTCAAGATTTCTAACTAATATCTGACGGTTCATATCTGTCCTGCGCTGTTCACTCTCCTGCTGCTCCCTAGACGTGGAAAAACCAACGGTCCAGATACTCCCACGGACCTTGGGGATCTATGGTCCCGATTTCTTCGCTACTCACGAAGATAGAGGAAAAGGGGTAAGGCATTTAATGCCCTTGTTTCTTCCTGCAATCTAACGGTCGTGAATGGCCACCGATCTTCCGGCAGGATCTCATCCATCAATCGTTACTTATCCATATGTGACTATTTCGGGATTTTGAGAGGCCCATTCTTCCTCGTATAGGATTACTAAGACTTGGGCCTTCAAATCCTTTTCAGGTTCTTGGTAAGCTTTCCAAGAAGGGTATCTCTGTGGAGAGATCGATTCCGGGTATTCCCGGGGATGAATAAGGGTATAGATTTCTCGAAAGCAGACTTGAAGTCCAAATTAGTTCAATATACATATACATAAATCTATCTATAAACATAAGCCATATAAATCTATTTCGGGTATTCCTGGAGACGAATAAGGGCATAGATTTCCTGAAAGCAGACTTGAAGTCCAAATTAGTTCAATATAGATATACATAAATCTATCTATAAACATAAGCCATACGTGGTCCTTTCAATAAAAGCATGCAACCACCATTTCTGATTAAAACACCACACAGATAGTCTTATACTCAAACCATTCATAAACTACACAGACTATGAGCACACATGTCAGGATATAAATTTCAAGATGCAAGATGAGCATAAATGCTAGGATATACATTTCAGGATGCAAGGTGTAAAACACTTATCAGAAATAACACTAGATGTGATTGCAACTGCTGAGAAGGGTGCTCGTTTCCACCCAACCATAGGCTCAACGACTCCCAATGGATTTACCACTAGCCACCCCCGAGCTGAGACCACGATGCTGCGAGACTGCGTCTATGTTTTCCAGTGACCGAGAAAAAAGGTTACTCTCCTTCTTCTCTACTATCACTCACTCTGTATATTTCCAGAGTGCTTTTCCTTCTCTTCCCCTCGCGTTCGCCCCCTGATCGCACACTCTTCCTGACTTTTCTTCTTTCGGCGAGGTTGCGTGTGGCACGATATTCCTTGCATTGGTCAGGTCTGAGGACTTTACGGATGGGCGGTTCACCCCCATCCCTCATTACTCATGAGGATCCCTTTACATACCAACATGGCGAGTCATTTAATTCGGGGCCAGCGAGCCACTTTTGGTTCTCCAGGCTAGTGAAGTCCAAATAGGGTATTGGTCTCGGTGGAAGTTAACGCCACCATTCCAAGTGTCTTCCACCTCCTTTCTTCAGCCATCGTGGTCTCTTTTTCATCACATCCCCTTCTCAGCAGTCCTGCAATATATATATCTTATAATATCATTCACATTCATCGACCTTTTTCACAAGGTCCATTCACATCACACATTCACATTTCTGAGTTTGCCACAATACTTGGCCAGTATAGTTATTTTTACAGATTGGGGGAAATAGGGTGTTACAAAAATTAAATGGATTCTATTCAAAAGGTGTGCCTTGTGCTATAGCTCTCAAATATACTTTCAGGCTTGAGTACCCACGGTATGAGAGAGTAATCTTCTTGAATACTATTTTCGACACACTGCAATAGTCCAGCGGTTGAATGGTTGGTTTTAGGTTGCCTATGGGACCTCTGATATACCCAAGGGTACGTGGAAGTAATTTCTGGGTTTAGGTGCTTTCTAATGCAATACTAGAATGGGTACCAACATGGATTACAAGGACATCCAATTGTTAATTACTCTAAAACCAACTATCTAAGCAAACATATAAGATCTAGATTACTTTACTGGAATTATTAACTCTTTCTTGCAGCGAAAACTAGAAAAGAAATCACACAATGCATAATTATTTTTTGCTCTTCTAAATTAGTTCATCATTGAAATATCATCAGAACATACAAGAGCTCCCTGACTAGGAAAATGGCTCTAAGAAAATTACAGACAAAACAACAACACTGAAAACCCAAAATCACCTCAACTATTGGCTCTACAAGTCTATTGTACAAATTGTTGTTGTATGACCTATACAACCTCACATGTCCGAGATGAACTATTCACACGTGAGATCTCTTGCTATTGTGTGACTGTATGGACCACATGTGCGGCTTGATGAAGTTGTACGACCTCACACGTTGGGATGAACTATACGACCTAGTAATTAATGCTGGTCTTCTTTGCTGAATCCTCCTACTGAAATCTTCTCGCTAATGGCTGAAAATGAGATCATTGATTTTCTCATTTACTCACATGACCTGTGAATAAATTCTTTCTATGTATTTGTCCTTTGCCCTCTCTGTCTTTTATAACTTTGACTTGAGCCAAATCCCCAATCTCAATGGTCAAGATCAAACCGTGAGATCAATGGCTCTGTTTTAATTAAATCACCAAGTGATCCAACTAAGTCACTTTATTAATTGAAAGTCACTTTAATAAAATAAGTTCACTTTATTAATTAAAAGTCACTTTAATAAAATATGCTCACTTTATTAATTAATTAATAAAGTGAACTCTAGAAAAAACATAGGATACATTAAATGAAAATTTCCACATTGTAGAAATACCTGTCTGAGCTACAGTCACTAACATACGTCTTAGCGAGGAAGGTATTCTCCACCACTCTAAGATTGTATTGAAGGAAGACGAATTTTCCCTTTACCAAGGGCTTGATGAAAATGTCTGCCAACTTCTCATCTGTAGGAATACATTGGAGCTTGAATGTTCCCTTCAACACCCTGTCTCTGATCTTGATGTGCTTTGATCTGTCATGAAACACTGGATTCTCTGGGAGTTTGATACAACTTTGGTTATAGCAGTGGATCATTGTCGACTCAAGCTCCTGACCAAATGATCCTGTGAGTAGCTTGCGAAGCCAAATGGCTTCACAATTAGTTAGAATGGCCGCCATGTACTCAGCCTCAATTGAACACAGTGCTACTGAGGTCTGCTTTCTGCTGAACCAGGAAATTACTACTGACTCTAAACTGAAGCAACACCCAGATTTTCTCTTCCGATATGTATCACTACTTGCCCAATCTGAATTTGAGTATCCCTACAATGCCACACCATCTCCACCAAGGTACTGCAATCCATATCCTACCATTCTCTACAAGTATCTGTCAGGCTGCTAAATTGTAGCTTTTAAGTGTCCTGAATCACTAAATTGTCAAACCAGGGTTGGTATACTTCGAGCTGATACACAGTATGTGCAGGCAAGCGTCTAGTCTTTATTCGAATTCTATCCTAAAAATAAAGCACAC
>ML778043.1:223232-243585 GCA_009831015.1 Picea engelmannii
CAAAGATACCTTAGGTGACCCCTTTGGGTGGTAAAGGGATGTTGATTATATCAAAAGGAGGTCAAAAAGGGTGATACTGGCATATAGTTGGAGGTCAATGGTAAGTAGTATGGGCGAAGAACATAGTCAAAACCGGGGACCAAAAGTATCTCAACACATGATTTGTTGCAACCCAAAGAACCTCCCTCGGCTCCACCATGAACTAGCTCAAGGTGTTGACAACAAAGCAGATGTCTGGTCGAGTGTTGACTAGATACATAAACGAACCACTCAATTGTTGATACTGTTTGGGGTCTGCCAACGCTAAAGCTGAAGAATCAATATTCTTCAGGTTGGTCACCATCGAAGTGGCCATCAGTCTGCTATGCTCAATCCTGAATCTCTTCAGGATATCAAGAGCATACTTCCCTTGTTTGAAGAAGATCTCGCCTGATCGTTGCCAAACCTTAAGTCCTAGAAATTAATTCATTGGCTCAACATCCTTCATCTCAAATTATGACACCAAGTCTGACTTACATCTTGCAATCAACTTCTTTGCTCATATTAGAATAAGTTCATCCACATAAAACACCAAGATGAGGGGCTTAGATCCAACCAACAAGAAGTATAGGTTGGGATTTGCCTCACTCTTGGTGAAGCCCATGCCCTGCAGATAATTGTCAATCCTGGCATACCAGGCCCTGGGTGCCGGTTTGAGTCCATATAGGGATTTCCTCAGCCTACATACATGCGTCTCTCTGCCATGAACCTCGAACCCCTATGGCAGCTTGATTTACACCTCTTCCTCCATAACTCCATTGAGGAAGGTGGTCTTCACATCCATTTAATGGATTCTCCACCCCATCTCATAAACTATAGAAAGTACAACTTAGATAGAGGAGTATCTTGCTATATGATTAAAAGTCTCCTTGTAGTCTACTCTCTCTTTCTGAGAGAACCCACGAGCCACAAATATGGCCTTGTACTTCTCCACAGTGCCATATGCGGCATACTTTACTTTGTAAAACCATATGGAAGTCACCACTAACTTTCCCTATGGCTTCAACACAATCTCCCATACATCATTCCTCATGATGGAGTTGTGCTTCTCCACCATGACATCTCTCCACACCTACTGATTGGTTGCTTCCTCAAATCTGGAGGGCTCCAAGTCTATGATGTTGGTCATCAAATCCATATACGTCGGAAACTTTCGAGGAGGCCTGCTCTCCCAAAATGTGGTCTTAGGAGGCTCAACATGCTCCTGAGAATCCCACAAAGTCTGCTCAAACCACCCTGACTCCCCGACTGAGAAAATTACAGACAAAACAACAAAACTCAAAATCACCTCAACTGCTACCTTTGCAAGTCTGTTGTATGACCTGTACAACCTCACTTGTGCCAGCTGAACTATTCACATGTGCAATCTCTTGTTTCTGCACGATTGTATAGACCACACCTGAACAATGTTGAAGCTATATGACCTGCTACTATACGACCTCACACATATGGCTGAACTGTATGACCTAGTAATTAATGCTGGTCTTCTTTGCTAAAATCTCCTTTCCAATGGTGAAAAACAGATCTCTAGTTTTCTCACTTACTCCTGTGACTTGTGGATAAATGCTCTCTATGTCTTTGTCCTTTTCCCTCTCTGTCTTTTATAACTTTGACTTGAGCCAAATCTCTAATCTCAACGGTCAAGATCTTACCGTGAGATCAATGAATATGTTTTATTTAAATCATTAAGTGACCCAACTTAGTCACTTTAATAAAATATGTTCACTTTATTAATTAATTAATAAAGTGAACTCTAGAAAAAGCACAGGATACATTAAATGACGATTTCCACAAGTAGACACCCTTGTAGAAATACCCGTCTGAGCTACAGTCACTAACACCAACAACGTGAGACAAAGGCTCAATCATCTTGAACTCTCATATATCCCTACGTGTATTGCTCCCAAGACACAATTTTATATGCCTAACGACAACTAGTTGTCATTATTTATAGACACCAATGCAGGTCTCTATACTAAAATTGACTAAGTGTCTTGTCCAACAAATTGCCCACCATCATAATATCCATCATAACTTGCATTCTTCACTTTAGAGAAGATAGAAAAAATTGAGAAAACAAAGAATGATCTTAAAGTAAGTGTGACTTTGAAAGAAATGACAAAGTTCAATTTGAGACAAACGTCTAGAATAAAATTCAATGTGCCACCATTTATCTCTTTTTATCACAATCATCCAATGGTATTTATAAATCATAACATCCAAATGCAAGGGTCATTCTTCATAAGGTTAAATCCTTACAACCAGTGATTACCATTTGTCCATGCACTAATAGAATTTTCAAAGAAAATACGAGATCCAACTTAAGATGTGTCCAAATTTTCTCCAGTGTTTAAACAAACAACTTGCAACCATTAATGGTATGACAACCTTCACACAACATAAATTATAAAGCACTCAAAGTAAATTTTGTGTAATATGTGCTTGGTTTGTCATGAACACATTAAAACCATACATCATTAATCAATAAAGTGCCATGTGCAATCATGAGAGCAATGTGATTGTCGACCATTCAATTGAATAACAAACGAAACGAAACGTTAAGTTTAAAGTGAAAGTGTTCAAACGTTGTGACGAATAAACCCCCAACGAACATATATCAGAATCACAATAATGACTTGATCTACCATGCTATCCCAGACCACGCTCACGATAATTACTCCATATGAAAAGAGAAAGAGAAACGACCTTTCAGTGAGAATACCTTTAAACTTCAATTTTGTTGATTTGCCTTACTTGCCAATGACAAAGTCAGAAGTGTTTTGGATATTCACACAAACATAGGTTACTGCTGAGTTTGCAAGTTAGACAATGAGTTAACCTGTAGATCGTGTCAATGAAGATACTAACCATCATCATGGAATTTCTGCACATTCACTCCGGGCCTCAGAGAAATGATGGTTCATGATTACCATATGAACTACAAAACCTTGAACATGTTGCGATAGATGATAAAGGAATTTTCTGGGCATCGGATGATGATTGGGTCAGATTCGAGGTGATTAGTGTGGAATAAAGATAACCCAAGTCATTGATCCCAAAAATTGATTGTGCAAATAACAAATCAGATTGATCATGAGACTGACATATGGCTTAGATTTGCAGAAATAACAAATATTTTCTAGGGCTTGGGGAATGTGATTAGCCAAACAAATTTAAAACCCTTAGATAGTTGGAAAAAATGTCACCGTAAAAATCGACTAGGAAATTCATATCATAAAAAAATTATTTTACGTTTAAGCTCAATAACTAAAAAAAAATTATGTTGAATTTTTTTTAGTGGGTGTGATTGGAAATTCTTCTAGGAAGACGAGGCTTGCCATTGGGCCATGAAGTCAAGATGTTCTAGGGTTTATTAATAAAATAGTGAACAAGTGTTTTCCCTCACCATTGGCTAGGGGAAACACATCAGTTCTTGGTAGGATGAGGCTTGTACTAAGGGGGTTGAATCAACCTTTGCTAACAACCTAATACAATTGAAGTTTTCAGAAAATCTAGATCTAATAAAGCAAAACTATAGAGCCTTTCCTTTAAATAAATCCAAATTTTGAAGAAAATAAATTGAGTGGAGGGTTAGAGTTACCTCCTAACTCTCCAACACAATGCTAATTTGCATCACTCTCCTCTTTAACAACAAAGATCTCAAGAACTTTCCATTAAGAAAATATAAAAAACCCAAGACAAATGAAGCACAACCTTATGCAAGAAGCTCTTCCTTTTTTATTCTCCAAATCATCCCCTTTACAAATGAGAAGCCTTTCTCTTTTATAGATGAAGAGGAAGCTCCAAACCATTTACAACAACCATGGGTAAAAACAATACCATGTGTAAAAACCATTTACTCCAACAAACTTGAGCAAGATAATATTTTTTTAATGTGCTTTGACAATAAAATAATGATTTTCCTTCTTAGACAAGGTCAAGTCACAATAAAATAATCTTTTACCTTGTGCGTCCCCTTTAGTAGAGGGTCAAAATAGTCAAATAAGCCCAATGTTTTGATCCATCAATGAATTAAATCACATGTCAATATGTAATTCGCCCTTCGACTTAAGTTGTGATATTAAGCATGTGCTCAAACATAAAGGGGGGTGCTCCACATGTCCAATAGGACCAATAACACTTCAATGTGTAATATCCACCTAGGCTAATGAGTGTAGCCTCTTAGAAAATCATTAATTCATAGTTCCAAGTGACAATGTCGTAGTAAACACAACACTTTAAATTAAATTTGACACTTTCATAAGTCTTACCTAGGGAAATATTATTAATAGTTTTAAATAAGTCCACTCCTAAGGAAAACCTATATTTCCTAAGTTTTCTAGGTGGAGGATATGAAATTAATGAGATTAGTGATGAAAGGGAAAAGGGGATGATCCATGTGATGACCCTCAAAGTCTTAGACATGCATAGGTCATCTTTTTTTTATATCTTTTTTATGTTTCTAGCTTTATTTTAGCTAGGTGTTTTTTAACATTAGCCTTCTAGGGGGAGCTTTACTACTTCGGTCTGCACATACTTCCCCTTTCTTTTCTTTTGATTAATCATTATTTTTTCTAAGTCCTTTTATTCTTTAGATAGGTATTTTTGTCTTAGGAATTTGAAAGGGGGGGGGGGACCATAATGAAGTAGTTTGAAATTTATTTTCTTTCTTTGACTTTTCTCTTCACCCCTTGGCCTTTATGTATTTATTTGATCTAGGCTCTCAATTCCGACCTTTCCTTTTGAACTTTGAGAGATCATTCATGACGTGACGTTATTTTTTTAAATGTGTATGGAAACAAGTGTTACTTAGGGATATGGAAAGTGCTTAGTATGGTTAGGATATGGATTGCGTTATCTAGTCTAAACACCTAGTAGTACGAGTAATCTTAGGGTGGACACACTTCTAATAGATAATATGTTCTCCATGGTAATATGACGCAAGTGAGAAAACTTTGTACGTTATGACATCCTAATCAACTGTCATAATTTAACCATAACTTCATGACATGCTAGGAGGTCATATCATCATGTCTAAGTAAATATTACACATGGAGTATCTATGGAATGACTTGGACCATGAAGGTGTATTTGAGCATTTGAAATAAGCACATCATGGTTCATCAATCTGACATCATGTCTCAATTGGAGAATAGAAAGGTATGAGTCTGGACTTTATTAGAGATGCAGGATAGCTCATGTAGTCAAGTACATGATATCGTTGTAAGGGTATCCAAAGGTTGCTACCCTTGAGAGGGTAACATGGCCCATATGCCTTCTTTTGTTTTGGGTATAACTTCTGTCCTTTGCCCTTTGACCTTGAATTTTTCCTTTTGGGGTATTCCTTCTCTTTGTTTCCTTTGAATTTTATGAATTTGTGGATTGTTCCATGCAATTTATGGAATTTAGGAGTACTCACCCTTGCCCTTGTTTTGTGTCTCTCCATCATAACACATGGTACATAGCAAGTCTCTAACCCTTTGTTTAATTTATTTATGTGTGCCTACTATTTGGATTATTTGTCATTGCTATGAGTTGGATGATCATATGATTTGTAGAAAACTATCTCTCCCTTACTCATTTTCACAATTTAATTATTTATATTTTGCAGTTGTAGCATTTCCCATTGTGTTTTGTGCCTTTCCCTGGTAGGTAGCCTCATCCACGAGTCATTCTCCTCTGTCATTTGTAGTGTATTTATAATTTGTGTGTCAAAACCTACATCAGTCCTTTTTTTATTTTGTGCCATGTCATTGTTGACCCCTCTTGCCCTTTGTTTCCTTGACATTTCTTGTAGTCACCTCCAGTGCCTTGGGAACAAGTTTTCTTGTTCCTTTTCTCTCTTTCTATTTCTTTAGGGACAAATCCTTTGGTTCTTTTCTCAAATTTTTTCCTTAAACAAATTTGGAGCTTAGTGCTCCTCCTTGATAACTTCAACCTCTTGACCTCCATTTCAACCCCTTTGATTCTCTTTTTTGCCTCTCTTACGCTCTTTGGTGTTTTGGCATCCCTTTCAAATTCCCGATACTCCTCTAGGCCCCTCAACCTCCCTTTTTGGTTTCTCAGCACTCTTTTTGGTCTCTTGACCTCTGTGTAGACTCTTATTCCTCCTTTTTGGCTTCTTGACGACCTTCTTAGCCTTTCAACCTACCTTCAACTCTTGTTATTCCCATACCTCTTCTCTTTCTCCAAAATATGATTTTTGTTGGGACAATTAGCGTTATCCCATAGGCCTTAGTTTACTAGTTGTTAAAATGTGATGCTATTTTTCCTCCTTGTTTCTCCCAATCATCATGATTGTCCTTGCCCTTCATCATCCTCAATTATGTAAATGAAGTGAATGTGAAGAGCTTTATAATTGTGATCATTAGTGGTGATCAACCAACCTCTTTTTTCTGATGCTTCGAGTCAAGTTCATGATAGTCCTCTCATGTAGGCTCCCTCGAAACTTGATAGGGTCCAATGCACTCTTTCACAAGTCCTAATGTAGACTCCTCCCACAAGAATTCCCTTGCACATGCCCTGACCAAAATACCTCCTTGCATGTCATATTCACAAAGATATTTTTGTAAAACATTATAGTGCCTTTTTCATAGGCCCTCCTAAAAGACCTCCCTAGAGAGGTCCTCTCTCCCTCACTCCTTTTCACAGTTTAATAATTTTATTTTTCAAAATGATATCAATGAACATGTCGGAAACAAATAACACTTGACTTCACAGAATACAATGGGTCAAGGAACCAATTTTCTTTGTATTTTGTTTAGTGGTTTTTTAAAGAAATGTGAAATAATTTCTCTCCCTTCCCTTGCTATGTAATTTCAGGTTTCAGGTAAGTGAGAAAATTAGAGTACTAATTTTCAACCATTGACGAGGAGAGAACATGGAAACAACATCTGTACACAAATCAAGGCAACATGCAAATCGAGAAAGTAGAATAAATTCATACAGTTGTATGGATCTTTCCAATAGATCCACACAGTCGTACGGATCCGTATGGACAACCCCAATAGATTGGCAACATGCAAATCAAGGTGCTGTGATTTCAAGTTTGTAGGGTGTTTGTGGTTTTATTCCTCAGAGTCATTTTCCCTGGAAGGGAGCTCTTGTAAGTTCTAAAGATATTTTAAATGAAGAACTGATTTAGAAGAGCATAAATAATTTTCTATTGTGTGTGATTGCTTTTCTCATTTTTTGTTCCAATTAAGAGTTAATAATTCCAGTAAAGTAATCTAGATTTAATCTGTTTGCTTAGATAGATGGTTTTAGAGTAATTAACATGGTATTAGAGCTCTTTCTCTAAGAGAAATGCAGATCTAGTTTATTCAGTGATGATTATTTCAACGAGTTTGAAGGACAAAGCTCATGACAACCATGTCAATCATCATTGTGAAGGTTGAGGATCGACTTGATGATGTTTCGAATTTTTTGCCTTGGAAGGCAAGACTGACACTGCTCATGAAGGAGAAAGATTTGTGGGATATCGCAACCAGTGGTATTCCAGCCCCAACACCAGCACGGACTGCAGCAGAGGGTGCATAGTAGGGGCAACCAATGGTAGATCCAACAGTATGGGAAATGATACAGAATAAAGATATCACGGCAGAAAGGGTGATCTTAGAAGCTATCAAGGATCATATTATTCCACATGTGGCAGAGAAGACCAGTTCTAAGGACATGTATGATGCCCTAGTATCACTTTTCCAAGGGGACAACATGAGTCTAAAAATGATTCTCAGAACCAAACTCAGAGAATGCAGAATGAACCACTTCGACAATGTTACCAGTTACCTTATGATGATCACACATATATGTGACTAGCTTGTAGTTATTGGAGAGACAGTCCTGGAGGCAGAGCTAGTTAGTGTTGCTTTGAATGGGTTCACCAAGCCTTGGGAACCATTCATCATGGGCATCTATGCCTAGTAGAATATTCACAAGTTGGAGAGACTTTGGGATGACTACATTCAGGAGGAGTCTCAAAGGAGTCCAAGTCTGACAAGCAGGGAGGAGGAGAAGATGAAAACTTATCCCTTGTCAGCAAATCCAAGAAAGGATAAGGGAAATGTTTTGTCAAGAAGGGTGAAATTCACGGAGAGGGGTAGTAGTCTGGGTAGAAGAGAGACATGAACAAGTTCAAATGTTACATTTTCCATAAGAATGGCCATTTTTCCTCTCAATGTCCACATAGGAAGAAAGGAAAGTTGCAACAACAACAAGTATGTAGTGAGGGGTCAGGGGACAATGCAACTCCAGCTTGACTCAAGAGGATCCTTTGATGCACATGAGGTACTGTATGTACCTGGCCTGAAGAAGAAACTTTTTTCCATCTTAGTCATGGAGGAAAAATGTTGTGAGGATAACTTTCGGAGGGGGCAGGTGTTCATTCGCCCAGATGGAGCCATTCTAGACACTGCTGTGAGGATTGGAGTCTGGGATGGGAACCAATATAGACTTCAGGGCTAGCCTATTCAGGCATTGATGGACACCATTGAGAGCTTGTGCAAGTTGTGGCACAAGAGGATGGGGCATCTCCGTCACAGAGCTCTACCATTACTGTGGAAGATGGTCACTAGGCTTCCATACTTCATTCTCGATCATCAAGGGGTGTGCATAGGCTGTGCTCTTAGAAAGAATGTCAAGGCATCATTTCTTAGTAGCGAGACTCGATCCATAGGAATTTTGGATCTGATACATTATGATGTTGGTGGGATTATGTCAGTTTCTTGAGTGAAAGGCACATCCTATAAGTGACCTTCATTGATGAATTCTCCAGGAAGACTTGGATATACTTCATGAAGACCAACGATGAGGTCTGCAGTCATTTCAAAGGGTTTAAGGATCAGGTGGAGAACATGATAGGAAGGAAGATCAAGGTGCTGAGGACAAACAACGAGGGTGAGTACACCTCTAATGAGTTCACTAATTTTTGCAAGGAGGTAGGGATCAAGAGGGAGAAGACTGTGCCCTACAACCTACAATAGAATGGGGTTGTAGAGAGGGAGAATCGTCTATCATCGGTGCGGTGATGGCCATGATCCACGATCATAGTTTGCCTATTTTTATGTGGGCCGAGGCATGCAACACATATTTGTATTTGCAGAACAGAAGCCCACACAAGATACTGGAGGATAAAACACATGATGAAACATTCACAACCAAGAGACCTGAGATATGACATCTCAAGATTTTTGGTTGTCCAGTCTATATCCACATCCCTATGGAGAAGAGGAAAAGGTTGCAGCCTTTGAGAGAGAGGGGCATCTCGGTGGGTTCCATCGAGGATTCAAAGGCCTACAAAGTCTTCTTGACATATCAACAGAGGACAATGGTGAGTTGAGATGTCAAGTTCGAGGATAACTTGGCATCTAGGAAATCTCAGGATTTACCCATAGTTGTGGAGGGGCCACATGAGGTGGGCGCAAAGGATGAGATGAGAGTAGATACTTCCAGTGTAGGGAGCCATACTCTAGAGGAGGTGGAGGAGCAGTCAACTCCTTCGACTTCAGTTAGGAGGCCCAGGTGGTTTACGCAGACCTTGCAAGATGCTCGAGAGTGTGTTGAGCCTCCCAACTCCACATTTTGGGAGAGTAGGCCTCCTGAGAAGTTTTCGACATATATGGATTTGATGAAAAACATCATAGAATCCAAGCCGTCCAACTTTGAGGAAGCAATGAACCAACAGGTGTGGAGAGATGCTATAGTTGAGCAGTTGGTAGATAGATTCACCAAGCACTCGGTGAAGGGAAAGTTCGTCATATTTCGAGACAATCTTAGAGTGGGGGAAAATACCTTCCTTGCTAAGAGGGAGTGTTAGTGACTGTAGCTTAGACAGGTATTTCCGCAAGGGTGTCTACTTGTGGAAATCATCATTTAAATGTATCCTATGATTTTTCTAGAGTTCACATTATTAATTAATTAGTAAAGTGAACATCTTTTAATAAAGTGACTTTTAATTAATAAAGTGACTAAGTTACCAAACAAAGTTTTCAAAAACAAAAGATAACGCGAGTATATCTTTTCCTTCACGAATCTCCACAAAAAATCCTTCCCTATCAAATCCCAATGTTTTTTTTGTTGTTCATGCAATTATTTATTCCCTTCAAAAAGTTACCTTGATATGTGATCTTTCTTCCTCATAGAGTTTTATTTAATAAAACTGGAGGATAAGTCACGCACATTGTAAAGTTAAATATGTTATATCCATCTGCATGATGCTACTTGGAGTTTAACTCATTCAGATTGATCTTTGCTACGTTTTGAGACTAGAATGTTCTGTATTTTTCTAATAAGATGATTTAAAGTTCTTATAGTTATTTTGGATCCTCCATGTCCAACCATTCTTAGTAGCTCTGTTTCTTCACATTAATTCATTATTCATGCAAGTGGTATTATCTTCTTTTCTTTTATATTTTCTTTATAACTAGGCCTGAACTTGGATTTATTTAACCCAAACACATTATTGGAAGTTAGATTTGATGGAACTATACTCCTAGGATATGTTGCTCCGAATACTACCAAGTAAGAGCACTTTTTCATGGGAATCAAACCTAGCATAGTGTAGGAAAAATACCACTTATTTGAACTTTGAATCACCACACATATAGCATGCAAGTATGATTATCACTAAGGACTATTGGAATTTCCTCTGAAAACTTTGTTTAATGTGAAAACCACACCCATTTAATAAAATTAATCTAAAGGAGAACTGCTTTCCTTTTTTTCATTAGTCTTTGTCAATGGCTCTCCTCCATGGTGGGACCCATATGTGTTTTGTTGACCGCCTCTCCAAAACAGGTGGTCAAATCCGTCTGCCATGAAGAGATGCAAATTTGTCGAAGACCTTGGTTCTACAGGGCATTGTTTGACCCCAACACTTCTTTTTGTAATTGGAATTTCCGCATCCTTGCATGGGTTAATAATGTAATAGGTCTAAATGAGTCATGTATAGGTCAGTTACCTTGGGATCAGTTCACTAGGAGAGTTCCTTTCACCAAGGGTTTTTTATCCTCATGTTATCAATTGGGCTTTTCAGCCTTATTGATTTGCCTTGAGTTTTTCCCCCACACTTGCAATAATTCCTCCAAAGTGGTGAACGACATTCTAGTGGGTTTATATTTTGGTAAATATTATAGGGAATCATTGTAAATGACCATGAAAGACATCTTAGAAAGTTTCGTGGAATTCCGTCGAGTCTAAGTCAGTTTTTTTAATTAATTAATTTTTAATTAAATTTCCCTAAGTTTGGAGGTTTAATTATTTAATTAATTGATTATTTTTGAGCAAATATTGTAAAAATTAGGTCCTTGGAATTTTGATAGGGGTATTTGTGATCAAAATAAATGTAATATCACCCCCCACATCCATGGACCAAGTTTCATCTCAGTTGGATAACTTTTTTCATGGGTTTGTCCACCCAGAGTGTCAATCAATCTAAAACAACTATTTTAATTGCTAAAGTCCAAACATGGAAAAATTGTAAAATTGTAATAATGAGTTAAAAGGATGTTAAATGGTGGATATAAGTTAGAGAGAGACTCCATAATACTAACCTAACCACCCAAATGTTTCCTACCCTTTCCACACTCTACCCCTAAAACAATTACGCCCTCCTCTAGGAGAAAAACGTGGCATCTTATTTTTAATTGGTACAGGGGATCTTCCCATTGGTGGGTGTGCTCCCTCTCACCTCCACATCTCTCATTCCCTCATCCAAAATCCTTTTCCCTCATCCAAACACATCCCATCCTCTCCTCATCCCCAAGAGTTGTGCCCTCCTAGGAGAAGTGTGCCCCCCTATATCTAGAAAAAATCCAAAATAATTTAAAAAAATTATTTGGAACCTCTCACCTTCCTTGGCATCAATCCCAAGGCCTCCCACACCCTTTTTGCTTGATCCCAACATTTTCCACCTCTTATACACCCTATATCTAAGAACTAAACCCTAATAGGTGCACCCTACCCTAGAGATCTACTATTATGCTTGGTGTTGGACACTTGGCATTGATCCAAGAGAGGTAGGTTTACCTCTCCAAGTATAAATAGATCCCTCTCCTTACTCCAAACTCACCATATCTTGAGCTAAAACTATGCTACTTGATCTCTAACTCTCTCTCTCTCTCTCTTTCATTCATCATTTTCATTCTCTTGCTCTTTAGGGTTTTGGAGATAGTTTTCTCCAAGATCCTTCTTCTTGAGTAATAAAGAGAAAACTTTGGAGGATTATTGGAAGAGTTATGCACATTCTTCTTCTTTCCATACACATGAGGTAAACTTGTTCTAAGATTTTGTTTGGTGATTGCATCTTTGGATCCTAAGGTAAAATGTTATTTGGGTAGATATAGTAATGCACATGCTTGTAGATCTATGTATCTTGATATGCTAGATAGGATTGAAATGTCATATTATTAGTATATGCAACATATTGTCTATTGTATGCCATCATTGTTCAAGGTTTTTGCAGGTTTAGCTTCAAGGGTTTCATTGGTACAACCTTAAGAAAGAAGGATCCCTTGAGTCACACTCAAACTCCACTCCTTTCTCACTTTTACTTTTCTTCTATATTTCTGTTCATTCCATCAATATTTCAACTAGCATAGCTTAGTAAGATAGGTCATTTTTAATCAAAATTTTTTCCCTAAAAAGGCAAAAGTTTTTCTTCACTATATTGGTTGTGTGTAGCATTACTAGCAAGGATACCTTGCTGGTTTTTTCAGGTTTAGATCCGTTTGAGAGGGGTTTTGGCTACCCAAAGGAATCCACACAACACTCAAAGACCCCCAAAGGGATTGTTAGCTATTTCTCAACCTCCTTCTTCAATTTTTAATCATTTTTAGTCATTTCTTCTTCCTTTTCTTGCGTGCTAGTGGCTCATAGTTGTGGGAGAAGGAGTGGTACAACCTCTTCCCATGTGTGAGCTCTTGGGTAGTTTAGATATAGCCTAGATATTGTTTTATTTGACATTTTTTTTCCTTTTTGAGCTAGGATGTGAGGGTTTGTGAGATAAAGGGTATCTCCCAAACCCTAGGACATGGTTTTAAGGTTTGCTTGTTTGCGGTTTGCTTCTCTCTCTCTTTCTTCCTCTTCTTGGTTTGATTGCCTCTCGCTTTTCTCAATATTTTTCTAAGTAAGCAAGCTAATTAATTGCATACCAATTTGGGAAAGGAATAGCCCAAAAGGTTGGGTTAGGGTTTAATTTGTGGTTGGAGATCTAATTGTTAATGGTCTAAATAGTCTAGATCTAGATCTAACACTTAATAATTCTCTAGCTTAAGCCTATTGGGCCTCATAATCAACTTAACTAGATCTCATGCATGCTTAGTTTACTATAAGTGTTTATCTTTATGTTCTATGCTTAGATCTATAATCCTTAGTGTTTAGTCACTTCGTTAAGTGGATGGTGTTCTTATTTATTGCATAGATCTCTTTAATTCCGTTTTCCATATGCTCTAAGTAACTTAATTTGTAAGTTGATAAGTAGGAAAACACTTAAATTTTCTTCTTTCTCACACTTAATGATCATATCTAGATGCTATTGAATATAAGATAAGTGTGATTGTCTTTCTTTTCTTGATTTGCAAGTTGTTCTTGCCCTTGTAATTGTATTATTTACTTTGCAAGCTATTTAATTGTACATCTAAGTGACTTTCTCTCACATAGCATATATGTGTTAATGCTCTTAATCTCATAAACTTAATCAACACATCTTTAAGGCTGAAGTGAGTTTCGTCCAAGTCACTAATTCACATTTTAAAAGCGTCATAAAACTCTTAAAACACTCTAAAACACTCCTAAAAGTCTACCTAATTCATATAACAACTTAATAGACTCTTTAGGGTACCTAATACCACCATCTTCACCATATAAAATGGGGCTTGAGGAATGCAATGGAGGGTGTAGGTAGGGGGTTGTCTCACGGAGCACAGGATGTGTCCTTTCCGAGAGTACTCTTGTCTTAAGACTGACTGTGAAAGCTAGGGTTAGCCTTGTTTCTATACTATCTTGAGCATCCAACAGTTATTTGGTAATAGGGGGAGGAGGCTTTGGTGAAATCTTAATAAAACTTAACAATCTTAAGAAATCTTAAAAACTCAACCTTGTGCTTAATGTAATAAATACCTTTAGGGTTTAATATCTAAGAGTGAGTCATCTTCATAACACTTGTGCTTAAATCTTTAAAATCTTTTTTGTTGATGTGGTGATATGTTGATGATAATCTTGTAAATGTTATATGATGCTTTAATCTCTTTATATCCTGCACAAACACAAAATAATTAAAGTGGTTAACTTGTGCTGCACTCTAGCATTCTATCTTTTATCTATTTTGAGTTTGATTATTCTTTTGTAAGTAAGCTTGTAATCATACTTGTAAAGAAACCCCCTATAACTTTAGTTGACCCCTTCCCCAATCTTATGCACTAGTCTTAGTTGCCCTAGGAAAAGGCTTGCTTCACATGCTAACCCTTGCACCTTGCATTGTTTCTTGTGCATCTTAGGATTAAAATCCCCTAAACCTTGTAAATAATTAAAATCAACTCCTAGAACCTAACTCTAAAACTAATCCAGAAACTAGGGACTAGCCCCCTTGGCTTCCCTAGGAGTGAGCCTAGATGGAAGAGGTTCCGGTCAAAGTGACACCGTGGGCTATGAACCTAGGCATTGTGCCTCCAAGGACACACTAAGTGAGCCATACTTAGCTCACGTTTGCAAGTGTGTGTAGGGATGAAAACATCTTTGGCGCCGTTTCTGGGGATAAGTCATTTATCCTTGGTCAAAACAAGTTAACTGATTCTTTAAGAACTAAAAAATAAAATTTTTAGGCCTTAAAATTCTTCTAACCGGTGATTGGTTAGCTTTGTGTGATTTCTGTCTAAGTGGTGACTCCATTAAAAAAATCTAGCAGGTATACTACTAGGAGAACTTCACAAGGAGTGGATTATTCTTTTCCCGACCCCGAAAAGGTTTATAGGAGGAGACTAAACCGCTTGGCTCCTAGGTGACTAGTTGAAAGTCTTAGGGAGGAAGCACTGAACGATATCCAATTCTTGTTCCAAACTAATTATCAACCAACTGTTAATAATCCCACTAGTAATCCTAATGTAACGATGACTTCCTGTTTGAGTCCTTTGAACCTTGCAGCAATTCAGGGTTCCCCTCACGATGTTCCTGAGAAAGCCATTGACAAGTTGCCTATTTTTCATGGGAACAATGCTATAAGTGCCAGGTCCCACATTGCAAGTTTTGACAAATGTGTTGAGAAGTATTGTAAAGGTCATAGTGAAGAAGATGTGAAGATGACCTTGATTGTCTTTTCTATAGAAGGAGATGCTGGTGAATGGTTTTCTAATTTTCCTGCCAACAAGTTTGCCACCCTTAAATCAATATTGGATGAATTTAGGAATATATGGGGTGACCAAAAGGATCATAGATTTCAGCTGGTTTCTCTTACCACTAGTCACAAGAAGGAAAATGAAACTATGTTAGAATTTAACACTAAGTTTAATAGTGTGGTAAAAGGATTTCATCACGATTTTAAGCCTCCAGATGCTGCAATTTTGATTTATTATATAGAGGATTTTGAGGGTGAAATGAGATATGATTTAAGGGATAAGGATCCTCAAACTTTGCCTGCAGCACATGAAACAACTGTGAGGATTGAGCAGAATATGATTGAAGCTAGGAAATCCAACATTCCTAGTTTCAATAGAGGTTCTTCTTCAAAAGTTAATGATGAGAAGAAAAATAAGGACGAGGGTCAAGGATCATCAAGTGATGGAATTAAATAAATCAAAGAGTTGACTCAATTAATCAAGCATATGGAAATAAATCATGCCAATCAAATCAATTCTTTGCAGAATAAGGTGATCACCATGGAGAGGTCCCAAAGTAATAGACAACAACACAAGACGAATGATAGGTGGCCAAGAATACCTCCCCAAAATGATCAAAGACCACCTAATCCTTTTGAATCCACCGACTTGGTAGAACATTGCTCCATACCTTATTGTAGGCCTTGTGGTGAGTTTCATGAGGAATCGACTTGTCTAGTTTACCTTGAGGAGTGTGAAAATGAATATGGAAACCAAGGAAATGAACAAGTAAATATGTGTGATGAAAGATTATATGATAGCATGTATGATTGGATGGATTTCAATGATTATGGAAGTAATGTAAACTTTATGAATGGTAATATTTATAAAGCTACAGAAAAGTATGGGCCCAAGCCCACTCCCCAACAAGTTGCAGAAATGGCTAAGTTTAGAGGCATTACATACCAAATGGGTGGAAATAAAAGTCAAGATAAAAGTCAAACTAGTGCCCCCAAAGTATCATCAACTCCTCCTAAGTCTAATGTGCCTATTAATGTAGACTTAAACTTTGACTTAGGTGGTTGGTTGAGTAATGCGAAGGTGTTAGTGCTAGTGTCAGAAATCATGAAGATTCCTTCACAAAAGGAAAAACTAATTAAAGCCATTGACCAACCCCCCAAAATTGTTGTAGAGAAACAACCATCCATGGCTTACCAGGACGCATCAGTGATTCTACAAAATTGGGATAGGAAGAATGAAAAGAATCTTCCTTTCTACCTTTCTTTACTGGTGAACGATAAAGTGTTACACAATTTCATGCTTGATTCAGGAGCAGGCTCAAATTTTATTACTAAGAAGGTAATGGAACAATTAAACTGAAGAATATAAAGAACTTACCACAACATTTGTGCCTTGGATAGTCAAACGATTGAAGTGCATGGATTGATAAAAGGTTTGCAAGTACACTTAGTAGTTTTTCCAGATATCATGTTTGAAATTGATATTGTGGTGATTGATGTTCCAGATGTTTGGGGAATGCTATTGAATAGAAAAGAAATTGCAGATCTAGGTGGTAGTCTACAAATGGATCTATGTTATGCTACTCTCCCTACCCCAGATGGAAATAATTTTAAGTTGAATAGGAAAGTGTATAGAAAGTATCATGTTGAAGATCCCAAGCATCCCAAAAATGAATTAAAGTGGAGAGATGAAGGTCTTGGTAACTATGACATATTATCTAATTCCATTGTGCCTTTCGAAGAAATAGTTCAAGATAATGAATTAGATAAGGTATGGTACATGAAATTTGATGGTGCTTTTTCTAGAGCAGGAAAAGGTGTTGGCATTGTGCTTCAAGCTCCAAATGGTGAAGTGTTGAAATTTGCTTATAGATTGGAGTTTGATGCAACCAATAATGTGGATGAATATGAGGCTTTACTCCTTGGTTTAGAACTCTGTAGAGATAGGGGAATAAAATATCTAAATATCAAAGGGGATTCAGACTTGGTTATACAACAGTTAAAGAACAAGTTTGCTTGCAGGTTAGAGAGATTGAAAGGGTATAGGAATGCAATTTGGAAATTAATGAATGATTTATATGCCATGGATTTGATGACAATTCCAAGAGAACAAAATTCAAAAGCCGATGAACTTGTAGTAGCAGCTTCCACATTACAACTTCCAGATAGTTTGATTGATGATAATATTTCAGTAGAAGTCATTTTTAGACCCTCGGTCCCAGATAACATGGACCATTGGGAGGTGTTTGATGATGATAAACAGGTGGTCAAATTTTTACTTCATATCCATGGATTTTCAGACTTAGGCATAAGTTTGAAAGAAGAAGGTTACAATTACACTAAGAATGATGATGAGGTGAAATCACTACATAAATGAGTGGTTTCTTCAGAAAAGAATTTTGATAGACATGATGGTCATAAGAAAAAAGAAGACACAAAGAAAAAACTATATGATTACCTTGAAGTCAATATTGGAACTAATGAAGAGCCCAAGTTAATAAAAGTAGGCAAGATTACTCCTATAGATGAAAGGAATGAAATTGTTAAGTTTTTAAAAGAATATAGGGATGTCTTTTCCTTTAGCTATGATGAACTCAAAGTCTACAGGGAGGATGTGATTCAACATGTGATTCCTCTTAAGGAATGTACTAAACCCTTTAGACAAAAGTTGAGGCAGTTAAACCCCAAGTTAGCTTGTTTCCATCCTAATACAAAATTTCAAACGTGAGTTAAGTCCAGCTCACTTAGTGTGTCCTTGGAGGCACAATGCCTAGGTTCTCAACTCACACTGTCACTTTGACCATAATCTCTTCCATCTAGGCTCACTCCTAGGGAAGCCAAGCAGGGTAGACTCTAGTTTCTAGATTAGTTTTAGAGTTAGGTTATAGGAGTTGATTTTAATTATTTACAAGGTTTGGGGGATTCTATTCCTAAGATGCACAAGCAACAATGCAAGGTGCAATCTTAGAATGTGAAGAAAGCATTTTCCTAGGGTAACTAAGACTAGTGCCTAAGATTGGGCAAGGGGTCAACTAAAGTTAAAGGGGGTTTCTTTACAAGTATGATTACAAGCTTACTTACAAAAGAATAATCAAACTTAAAATAGATACAAGATAGAATGTTAGAGTACAACAACAAGCTACCCACTTTAATTATGTTGCATTTGTGCAGGATATAAAGAGATTAAAGCATCATATAACATTTACAAGATTATCATCAACATATCATCACATCAACAAAGAAGATTTAAAGATTTAAGCACAAGTGCTATGAAGATGACTCACTCTTAGTTATTAAACCCTCAAGGTATTTATTAGATTCAGCCCAAGGTTGAGTTATTAAGATTTCTTAAGATTATTAAGTTTTATCAAGCTTTCACCAAAGCCTCCTCCCCCTATTGCCAAATAACTGTTGGATGCTCAAGATAGTATAGCAACGAGGCTAACCCTAGCTTTCAAAGTCATTCCTAAGACAAGAATACTCCCGGAGAGGACACATCATGTGCGCCGCGATACAGTCCTCTACATACACCCTCCATTGCATTCCTCAAGCCCTATTTCATATGGTGAAGATGGTGGTCTTAGGTACCCTAAAGAGTCTATTAAGTTGTTATATGAATTAGGTAGACTTTTAGGCGTGTTTTAGAGTGTTTTAAGAGTTTTATGACACTTTTAAAATGTGAATTAGTGACTTGGCCGAAACTCACTTCAGCCTTAAAGATGTGTTGATTAAGTTTACGAGATTAAGAGCATTAACACATATATGCTATGTGAGAGAAAGTCACTTAGATGCACAATTAAATAGCTTGCAAAGTAAAGAATACAATTACAAGGGCAAGAACAACTTGCCAATCAAGAAAAGAAAGACAATCACACTTATCTTATATTCAATAGCATCTAGATATGATCATTAAGTGTGAGAAAGAAGAAAATTTAAGGGTTTGCCTACTTATCAACTTACAAATTAAGTTACTTAGAGCATATGGAAAATGGCATTAAAGAGATCTATTCAATAAATAAGAACACCATCCACTTAATAAAGATAAACACTTATAGTAAACTAAGCATGCATGAGATCTAGATAAGTTGATTATGAGGCCCAATAGGCTTAAGCTAGAGAATTATTAAGTGTTAGATTTAGATCTAGAATATTTAGAGCATTAACAATTAGATCTCCAACCACAAATTAAACCTTAACCCAAACTTTTGGGGTATTCCTGTCCCAAATAGGTAGGCAATTAATTAGCTTGCTCACTTAGAAAAATATTGAGAAAAGAGAGAGGCAAGAAAACCAAGAAGAGGAAGAAAGAGAGAGAGAAGCAAACCAAGAAGCAAACAAGAAAACCTTAAACCCATGTCCTAGGGTTTGGGAGATACCATTTATCTCACAAACCCTCATGTCCTAGCTCAAAAAGGAAAAAAAATGTCAAATAAAACAAGATATAGGCTATATCTAAACTATCCAAGAGATCACACGTGGGAGGAGGCTGTACCACTCATTCTCCCTGTAATGTCCCCACTTTGGGACATCATCACATGGCAGAGATTTATGATGACCAGAGTAGCCAGATGGATTCTATAGCGAGTACATGGGTATTTGAGAGGCATTGTGGGGTACATCTTGCATTGATGATCATATTCCATCATTATGAGCCATTCCGCATAGGTTGGCTTTGGTTTCGTTGCATTCCAACGATTTTCAGGATTTTGACTATTTTGAGCTACAAGTCAATGGAATTCACTGAAGAGGTCATTTTGGGCACATTACTTGGAGGAACCTCTTAGTGTAATAGCTCATTGGAATCGGGAGGAGAAACACTACAGGATGGGATGGCTAGAAGTGACTATCAGTGGCCAGGGAAGCCACAAGGAGAGATAAGGAGCTTTTCAAAGGTAAAAAGGTTAATTAATTAATTAAAGTGATTTAATTAATTAATTAAATATTAATAAAATGAAAGTCACTTTGGAAGGACAAGGTGAGCCAAAAAGT
>ML778043.1:243824-255041 GCA_009831015.1 Picea engelmannii
TGCAATACTCTCCCACACCATTCTAGTTCCAAATCTACTCAGTTGTAGGAGGATTCTACATCAGTTTCATGTGCAGATAGAGAGAGGGCGCACCAGTTGAGGGATTCCAGCAAGAGGGGCACACCATCTTTGGAGAGAGATTCATCGTAGGAGATTGGCAGGGCCATTGAGGATTCTATCACTTGGGTTTTTATTGCAGGGACTTGGACATCATATCTAGTGCTTTCTGAGATAGTTTTATGGCTTAGATTATTTCTTGAGCAGTGGGGCGAATTCAAGAGAAGGAGGGCATTTTTGAGATCCAGATCTAGTCCGTTTTGAGGAGTCACACTTCAGATATGACCTTGAGAATTTACCTAGTGACTTGCAGTGTCCCAATCTATATTTATGGAGAGTTTCAGAGCATTGGAGGCCTCCTTCAGCAGGGCCAAATTATCTAGGGTTTCAGTCATCCAGTGGGGCGCACCATTTAGTGGGGGATTTCAGATCTACAGAGATTGAGAGGGATCTTGGAGATTCGGTCACCTGGGTTGTACTTACCATCACCCGATATATCAATTGGAATATTTATTAGGGTGATTGGATAGTTTTGGCAGCAGGGCCGAGTTATTGAGGGTTTCAGCCTTCTATTGGAGCATGGCATTCTTTAGTTGGAGAGTTTGGCATTCATACCTGCTTGTATTGATCTTCATTTCTTATTCAGCCTTTGGAGGCATCTTTTGTATTAGTGGGAGCATTTTGTAGCAGCTCTTATCTATTGTCTATCTTCTTGACCATCTGTTGAGCATTCCAGATCGACATCTTCATTGTAGCAGGTTTCTCTATTTTATGAATAAAGAAGAGTTGAGATGTTTTGGCTTGTCTATCTTATTGCATATGGTTGAGGTATGTTCCGTGGTTATCTCTTTCTGTTATTTGCTGCATACACACATATAAACACATTAGTAAAACCCTAAGCGTAACTGTAAGCAAATTGTTTGATGAAATACCACAACTAGAAAAAGTTTTAAAAAGACACCAAAACCATGATGATCCTTGCATAATGGCTTGGGATCATTACAGTGGTATCAGAGCTTAAATCCTACAAACCTGAGGGTTCTTTCATAGGGATAAATGGATTTTTGGAAGGAAATGGAGTTTGTTAATAGGATTGAGGAGTGTGAGAGGGAATATGAAACCCTCAATAATTTCAAAGGGATCATAACATTCAAATGGTTCCTATCCTATAAAAATTCTAGTTGGAACAAGAAGAAGATTGCACGTTGGCTGAAGAAGAGGGAGGAAATCAGAGCAGCCCTTTGGGGTAACCCCATGCCCATTAGAAACCCCACACCCATTAGGAGAACACAACTTTGCTACAATTGCAAGGTGCCTTGGGAACCATATCATAGGTGTAGGGGTAAGGGTAAGAAGCACACTATTGAGGCACACCATGACAATGATGATGGTGTGTGTGTGGATGGAGCGACAGATGTTGATTCAGAGCAGTTAGATGATGACAATGACTCTTGCACAGGAGCTAGTGATAGTGACTCTACCTCAGAGGATAGTGATGATGACTCTTGCACAAGGGCTAGTGATGCTTGCACACTTGAGGAGGATGATGACCCTTGTGTAGTGTATAGGCAGCTGGATGGACAGGACGATAGCACTAGTGTCTCAGTAGACATATCACATACCATTGATGACCTTATGCCTCAGCAGAGTGGTGACATTGGTGAGGAGTCACACATGTTAGCACTTAGAGATGATGAGCTACCTATGAGGGTCATGACACATTTGTCACCCTTTCAGACAACCATGATAGCCACGTCACATGAGGAGATCAGTGGCACATCAGATGTGATGGATGAGCCTATTGTGAGGGTTGCACACCATGGACATGTAGATCCACCGATCCAGGAGGAGATACAGGGAGTACAAACAGGGGACCTTACACATACAGATCAACTAGAGGAGATTGAGTCACAGTTATTAGAGACTCCATTAGTTGAGTAGAATGCAGAGGTTGACATGTGGATGGAGCACTTACTTCCAGGATCAGATTGCATGGATGAGGATGCACTCTTTGGCGGTCAGGATGATGATAGCATGTGTCTGGATACAACTATATGGGATCCAGGCACATATGATAGTAGCAGGTTGAGTGCACAGGAGGATACAACTGCTCATACAGAATACAGTGTGAGTCGGGGGGAGATGGCATCTAGTGATGGGATGCAATGGCATATAGGAGTACCTAGTGGCACAATAGACAGTAGGAAATTCATCACTTTATCTTCTGCAGAGAGTGTTGTTAGTGATGGCACTAGAAGTGAGAGGCATGATGGGGTACCCCAGCATGACTATGATCAGGGGTCACACCACTTAACAACACAGTTGGGAGTTAATGAGGCTATGATAAGGGAAACCACTAGACATATTGATGACATGCATGTAGTGATGGTAGATTACGGTTGGAGAGCATCAGTGGCACAGGGTATCTCAGATGGAGGATTTTCCATGGATGATTTTCATACTCTCCGGGAGAGAGTGTCTATGATGAGGACTGACTACCAGCAGTTGTTGACAGATAGAGACTACCTACTGGGGATTGGCGAGTTGTATCATAGGGCCCTAAGGGGGCAGGAGTTGGAGGTAGACTGACTCACTCAGGAGTTAGGGAGCACTCGAGGATTCTTGAGAGGCACACAGACTGCCCTTCAAGAATCAGAGTCTATATCAGATGGGTATCTTGAGGAGATTCGTCAGAGATCCACTTCATCTGTCTTAGTGTACAGTCAGATGTATCAGTCAGTCACATTGACAGAGGATGTTGATGATCTAGAAGAGGACCACCAGTCGATGAGGGACACTTCCATTTGTGTCTTGGGAGTGGTTGATCTCCATATAGAGATTGATCCAGCTGTACACCCAGGATCTGTGATGCAGCATGAGTTTGCGGGAGATGACATGAGTATGCCGGAGCATACAGTGATGAGTGGTAGCTCATAGAGAGATGCCAAGGTGTATGGTGGAATTCAGAGGGGTATAGTGCCTTGCAGGGAGGAGACACACTCAGGGGAGTATGTAGATGTCACTCCTCTGCAGTAGCACATAGTTGTGGGAGATCACCTTCACCATTTCAGCAGTTGCATGGTAGATGAGAGATGGAGGTTGGTTGACCAGCAGTCAAAGGGGTTACTTCTGGTTTTACTGGATGGTTGGGACTCGGTGATGACCACAGGAGAGAATCTTTCATGGATACCGATGGACGAGCTTCTGGTCGAATCATTGGGATTGACCAAAGCATGTGACACCTCCCAGTCCTACAGTCAGCTGCAAATGTTTCTATTAGCATGTCTTGACACTTTTATCACAGACAACAACATGAGGAGGGATAGGTAGTGGTTGAGGGCATGGAGAGTGACTAGGCCAAGACTACATGACAGGGGTACTTTTATGGCATACAACAGGTCAGAGGTGGACTGTGTTAGGAATACAATTGAGACTTGGTATGTAACAGTGAGCCTCATAGACCAGGTGTTGACAAATGAGCACAGAGGGCTTCAGACAGTGATCAGTCCAACACATGAGCAGCCAGTGGAGACTGGAAGTGATAAACTTCCAACTTTACCATGGGATCTGGGTGTTCATTTGGCTAGCAGGATGTCTGACTACATGGTGACCCAGGGTGCACCAGAGAGTCACACACTCCACCTTGTTTTGGTTTGGAGTGGGTTTGCAGGTACTTGTCCTATGGGGCGAGATCTTTTCTTCCACTTGGCCATCGTGATAAGGCATGGAGAGGTTTGGATAGGTACTTCTTCTATAGAGATGCCTATACAGATACAGTTTTTGGACAACATGTCCAATGGTCACAGGTATTTTAGCTAGAGGACCCAGGAGAGGAGGGTTCAGGATGTATTCAGGGGGTGGACAGTCATGGTCAGAGTAGTGCAGTGTCAACATGAGGATCTTCGACAGAGGTTAGCATGGGACCTAGGGATTGTAGGATTGAGCATTTCATTGACTGATAGGGGAGAGTGGACCATGGTAGGGGAAATTTACTCTAACTTTCCATTGATCTTCAGTGTTGAGAGGAGTGCATCGGTTGCGGGTGCCTCACAGAGGTCTTGCATCACCTCAGTCGGGCATCAACACGTGCAATTGATGGAGGCCGTGTAGATATTGGTAGATATTTGGAGGATGGACTCATTCCGAGATGAGGCCATGGGTCAAGTGCAGGAGGTTCATAGGATTGATATCTTCCAGGAATGTTCTTCACAGAGTATTGCAGTTCACTTCTTGATATGGGATCCAGGGGGTGGAGTGTGCTATTGTTCATCGTTGGATGGGCTCTACTATGTATCCCACAGGTGGACATGGGATCCTGGTATTTTACTTGGAGGGATTTGGGTATTACTTGAGGACAAGCAATTTTCTAGCAGGGAGGACTGTAATGTCCCCACTTTGGGACATCATCATAGGGTAGAGATTTATGATGACCAGAGTAGCCAGATGGATTATATAGCGAGTACATGGGTATTTGAGAGGCATTATGGGGTCCAGCTTTCATTGATGATCATATTCCATCATTATGAGCCATTTTGCACAGGTTGGCTTTGGTTTCATTGCATTCCGACGATTTTCAGGATTTTGACTATTTTAAGCTATAAGTCAATGGAATTCACTGAAGAGGTCATTTTGGGCACATTGCTTGGAGGAACCACTCAGTGTAATAGATCATTGGAATCGGGAGGAGAAAAACTATAGGATGGGATGGATAGAAGTGACTTTCAGTGGCCAGGGAAGCCACAAGGAGAGATAAGGATCTTTTCAAAGGTAAAAAGGTTAATTAATTAATTAAAGTGATTTAATTAATTAATTAAATATTAATAAAATGAAAGTCACTTTGGAAGGACAAGGTGAGCCAAAAAGTATAAATGAAAAGCAAGGGCCTCTTCTCATGGATTCATGTATGATCTTATTTTGATTTCTGGCTTCTAGCTAGTGAGCCCAATATTGGGGGTTTTGAGGGTTTTGACATAACAAACCCTAGAGGACAATTCAGTGGTGAAAGATTCTACCTATCTTGTCCCAAGATTGGTCTCAGAGATGCAATACTCTCCCACACCATTCTAGTTCCATATCTACTCAGTTGCAGGAGGATTCTACATTAGTTTCATGTGCAGATAGAGAGAGGGTGCACCAGTTGAGTGATTCCAGCAAGAGGGGTGCACCATCTTTGGAGAGAGATTCGTTGTAGGAGATTGGCAGGGCCATTGAGGATTCTGTCACTTGGGTTTTCATTGCAGGGCCTTGGACATCAGATCTAGTGCTTTCTGAGACAATTTTATGGCTTAGATTATTTCTTGAGAAGTGGGGCGAATTGAAGAGAAGGAGGGCATTTTTGAGATCCAGATCTAGTCCGTTTGGAGGGGTTACACTTTAGATTTGACCCTGATACTTTACCTAGTGACTTGCAGTGTCCCGATCTATATTTCTGGAGAGTTTCAGAGCATTTGGAGGCCTCCTTCAGCAGGGCTGAATTATCTAGGGTTTCAGTCATCCAGTGGGGCGCACCATTTAGTGGGGGATTTCAGATCTACAGAGATTGAGAGGGATCTTGGAGGTTTGGTCACCTGGGTTGTTCTTACCATCACCCGATCTATCAATTGGAATATTTATTAGGGTGATTGGACACTTTTGGCAGCAGGGCCGAGTTATTGAGGGTTTTAGCCTTCTATTGGAGCGTGGCATTCTTCAGCTGGAGAGTTTGGCATTCATACCTGCTTGTATTGATCTTCACTTCTTATTCATCCTTTGGAGGCATCTTTTGTATTAGCAGGAGCATTTTTTAGCAGCTCTTATCTATTGTCTATCTTCTTGTCCATCTGTTGAGCATTCCAGATCGGCATCTTCATTGTAACAGGTTTCTCTATTTTATGAATAAAGAAGAGTTGAGATGTTTTGGCTTGTCTATCTTATTGCATATGGTTGAGGTATGTTCCATGGTTATCTCTTTCTGTTATTTGCTGCATACACACATATAAACACATTAGTAAAACCCTAAGCGTAACTGTAAGCAAAGTGTTTGACGAAATACCACAACCAGAAAAAGTTTTAAAAAGACACCAAAACCGTGATGATCCTTGCATAATGGCTTGGGATCATTACACTCCCACAACTATGAGCCACTAGCATGCAAGAAAATGAAGAAGAAATGACTAAAAATGCTTAAAAATTGAAGAAGGAGGTTGGGATATAGGTACCAATCCCTTTAGGGGTCTTTGAGTGTTGTGTGGATGACTTTGGGTAGCCAAAACGACTCTCAACCAGATCTAAACCTGTAAAAACCAGCAAGGTATCCTTGCTGGTAATGCTACACACAACCAATATAGTGAAGAAAAACTTTTGCCTTTTTATGGAAATTTTTTTTCTTAAGAAAAATTTATAAATTTTGATTAAAAATGACTTATCTTACTAAGCTATGCTAGCTGAAATATTGATGGAATGAAAAACAATATAGAAGAAAATTAAAAGTGAAAAAGGAATGGAGTTTGAGTGTGTCTCAAGGGATCCTTCTTGCTTAAGGTTGTCCCAATGAAACCCTTGAAGATAAACCTGCAAAAACCTTGAACAATGATGGCATACAATAGACAATATGTTGCATATACTAATCAGATGACATTTCAATCCTATCTAGCATATCAAGATACATAGATCTACAAGCATGTGCATTACTAGATCTACCCAAATAACATTTTACCTTAGGATCCAAAGATGCAATCACCAAACAAAATCTTAAAACAAGTTTACCGCATGTGTATGGCAAGCAGAGCATGTGCATAACTCTTCCAATAATCCTCCAAAGTTTTCTCTTTATTACTCAAGAAGAAGGATTTTGGAGAAAACTGTCTCCAAAACCCTAAAGAGAAAGAGAATGAAAATGATGAATGAAAGAGAGAGATAGAGTGAGATATCAAGTAGCATAACTTTAGCTCAAGATATGGTGAGTTCAGAGTGAGGAGAAGGATCTATTTATACTTGGAGAGGCAAACCTACTTCTCTTGGATCAATGCCAAGTGTCCACCACCAAGCATAAGAGTAGATCTCTAGGATAGGGTGCACCTATTAGGGTTTAGATATTAGATCTAGGGTGTAGAAGAGGTGAAAAATGTTAGGATCAATAAAAAGGGGTGTGGGAGGCCTTGGTATTGATGCCAAGGAAGGTGAGAGGTTCCAAATAATTTTTAAAAATAATTTTGGATTTTTTCTAGATTGGGGGGGGGGGATCACTTCTCCTAGGAGGGCGCAACTCTTGGGGATGATGAGAGGATGGGAGGTGTTGGGACGAGGGAAGGAGAGATATTTGGGTGAGAGGGAGCACACCCACCAATTTGAGGAGCCCCTCTACGAATTAAAAATAAGATGCCATGTTTTTCTCCTAGAGGAGGGCGTAACTTCCCCTTAGGGCATCACTTTTTGAGGGTGAGAGTGTGGAAAGGGTAGGAAAAAGTTGGGTGGTTAGGTTAGGATTAGGGAGTATCTCTCTAACTTAGATCCACCATTTAACATCCTTTTAACTCATTATTACAATTTTACAATTTTGCCATGTTTGGACTTTAACAATTAAAATTGTTGTTTTAGACTGACTGACACTCTGGGTGGACAAACCCATGAAAAACGTTATATGACTGAGATGAAACTTGGTCCATGGATGTGGGGGGTGCTATTCCATTTATTTTGAGCACAAATACCCCTATCAAAAGTCCAAGGACCTAGTTTTTACAATATTTGCTAAAAAATAATCAATTAATTAAATAATTAAACCTCCAAACTTAGGGAAATTTAATTAAAAATTAATTAATTAAAAAAAAATGACTTAGAATCAACGAAATTCCACAAACCTTTATAAGATGTCTTTCATGGTCATTTAAAATGATTCCCTATAATATTTACTAAAAGATAAACCCACTAGAACGTCGTTCACCACTTTGGAGGAATTATTGCAAGTGTGAGGGAAAAACTCAAGGGAAATCAATAAGGCTGAAAAGCCCAATTGATAACCCGAGGATAAGAAACCTTTGGTGAAAGTAACTCTCCCAGTGAACCGATCCCAAGGTAACTAACCTAGACATGAATCATGCATACCTATTACATTATTAACCCACGCAAGGGTGCATAAATTCCAATTACAAAAAGAAGTGTTGGGGCCAAACAATTTTGCATCTGATGATGCATCTCTTCATGGCACATGGAGTTGACCACTTGTGTTGGAGAGGCAGTCAAAATCTGTCTCCACATGGGGATGTGTGTTCAATCTTCTCACTTGAGATAGAGAGCATACGAGAATGCAGCACCTACAACAGAGTGCTCACCAATAACCAACATAAGAATACATACATACATGATTAAATAAATTAATTCTAAATACAACATTTATAAAATGAAATAACTAAAGTACAACATCATTAATTTACAACAAATGAAATCGATGGTATCGAAACAAAATTTCTAAGTACATATTGACATAATCGATTGAAATAATACAAAATTAAAATACAAAGAAGGGTTAGAGATACATTACAACCACCCATTCAATGGATGAAATGATGCCACAAGTGTCTAAAACATCCTTGTCCAGGATGACTCACAGAAGACCCCTTCCCAATTTTTATCAACTTGGAACTTTTTGTGCAGAAGAACCAACCAGACTTCATGCTCCTTCCTTCAACCAAATACTGGAATATGACAAGCCGTGTAAACTCTAAATACTTTACTGCTGCTGACTTTCAAGGTGGGATGCCAACCAATACTCATAATGATATGACATCGTTAAACTGAAGTTGCCTTCCATTTCAACATAATTCTGCATTAACTCATCTTCTGGTTGAGAGGTTAAAAAAGAACATACCACAAGGACCATCATACTCTTTTCCTCAATATTTTCAAAGTTATCCTTCAAAAATATTGGTTCCTTGGGAGGAGGGTGGGGACTTGAATCATCTAGATATTCAACATTTTCACTCAAGTTCCTTTATTTCATCAAAATGAATGATTGGCTCATCCATGGGTTCATCCAAAATTTCCCCATAAACTTCCTCATCTTTTTCAATGTGAAGCTTTAGTTCAAGGGGGTCTGGATATTCAATATAAGCTTCTGTAAAATCATCTTCCTTGATCCTCAATCGATCTTCCATGGTCATAATTTGTTCACTTATGGCCTCATGCTGTTTAGTATGGGCATACTGCATGTTTAAAATTATTTCCTTAAGCTCCTGAATGGAATATGGTGGAGAATCAACCTCTATGTCTGAATTGATTGTTTTTATATTCGGAAGATTTTTCATCCTCCATTTTTCCATAAAATCATCAACCAATTCATCGTAAACTTCATCCCGATCATGCCCAAATATTTCCAAAAAGGCATGCAACAAATCCTGTATGTTCTTGAATCTCTTATCAGGTGAATCATGAAACCAATAATAAGACTCCCCACCAAGATTCATGAAAAACAATTGCATTATAACATCCTCATAAATAGGTGGGTCACACCATTCCTCAATACATTTAGTGAAGGCCATGATGTGAGTACTAGCATCATCATGATCATAAAAATCAGGAATGTTATCAATAACATCTTTATATATATCATGATGGTAACCAACAATTCCTGAAAAATCAATAGGACTATAAAAATCATCCATCTCTAGCTAGATCATTTAAACAAAGGTCTAAAGAAAAGGAATGGGACCCAAGATTACTAAGGACCCAACAAGAAGAAAGACGAGCTAGCTTCATCCACAAACCTTTCCAAGTTCAAGGATGAAGTAAAACAAGCCATGAATTCATTCTTGCAAAATACCTCGTCAAATTATTTAAAAGTAGAGTCACCAGATGATCAAGTTTATTTCATACAAACAAAAGCATCAAACAAAGAAAAAACAAGAAGGAAAACCAAAGTTAATTTATTAAGTTTGGAACAAGCATTGTAAATCAATGAGTGCTTCTTCTCCAAGAATCTCAAGCAGCCAACAAGGATTTCTCCTTGCAGTATACTTGATATATTTTTTCAATGGAGTCACCACTTGGAAAGGAAGAAAACAAAAACAACCAATGCAAGTTCAAAGAATTTTAAGGCCTAAAAAATTTATTATTTAGTTCTTAAAGAATCAAGTTAAGTCATTTTGAACAAGGATAAATGACTTATCCCTGGAAACGACGCTAAAGATGTTGCCATCCTAATACACACTTGAAAATGTGAGCTAATTCCAACTCACTTAGTGTGTCCTTGGAGGCACAATGCCTAGGTTCATATCCCACGCTGTCACTTTGATCAGAACCTCTTCCTTCTAGGCTCACTCCTAGGGAAGCCAAGGGGGGTAGTCCCTAGTTTCTAGATTAGTTTTAGAGTTGGGTTCTAGGAGTTGATTTTAATTATTTACAAGGTTTGGGGGATTCTAATCCTAATATGCACAAGCATCAATGCAAGGTGCAAGGGTTATCATGTGAAGCAAGCCTTTTCCTAGGGAAACTAAGACTAGTGTATAATATTGGGCAAGGGGTCAACCAAAGTTAAAGTGGGTTTCTTTACAAGTATGATTACAAGCTTACTTACAAAAGAATAATAAAACTCAAAATAGATACGAGATAGAATGCTAGAGTACAACAACAAGCTAACCACTTTAATTATTTTGCGTTTTTGTAGGATATAAAGATATTAAAGCATCATATAACATTTACAAGATTATCATCAACATATCATCACATCAACAAAGAAGCTTTAAAGATTTAAGCACAAGTGTTGTGAATATGACTCACTCTTAGTTATTAAACCCTCAAGGTATTTATTAGATTCAGCCCAAGGTTGAGTTATTAAGCTTTCTTAAGACTATTAAGTTTTATCAAGCTTTCACCAAAGCCTCCTCCCCCTATTGCCAAATAACCGCTGGATGCTCAGTATAGTATAGCAACGAGGCTAACCCTAGCTTTCACAGTTAGTCCTAAGACAAGAGTACTCTCAGAGAGAACACATCCTGTGCGCCATGAGACAGTCCCGTGCCTACACCCTCCGTTGCATTCCTCAAGCCCCATTTTAGATGGTGAAGATGGTGGTCTTAGGTACCCTAAAGAGTCTATTAAGTTGTTATATGAATTAGGTAGACTTTTAGGAGTGTTTTAGAGTGTTTTAAGAGTTTTATGACACTTTTAAAATGTGAATTAGTGACTTGG
>ML778043.1:256132-312651 GCA_009831015.1 Picea engelmannii
TTCCAATAATCCTCCAAAGTTTTCTCTTTATTACTCAAGAAGAAGGATCTTGGAGAAAACTATCTCCAAAACCCTAAAGAGCAAGAGAATGAAAATGATGAATGAGAGAGAGAGAGAGAGAGAGAGAGAGAGAGAGAGAGAGATCAAGTAGCATAACTTTATCTCAATATATGGTGAGTTGGGAGTGAGGAGAGGGATCTATTTATACTTGGAGAGGAAAACCTACTTCTCTTAGATCAATTCCAAGTGTCCACCACCAAGCATAAGAGTAGATCTCTAGGCTAGGGCGCACCTCTCAGGGTTTAGATCTTAGATCTAGGTTGTATAAGAGGTGGAAAATGTTGGGATCAAGAAAAAGGGGTGTGGGAGGGCTTGTGATTGATTCCAAGGAAGGTGAGAGGTTCCAAATAATTTTTAAAAATTATTTTGGATTTTTTCTAGATGGAGGGGGGTGCACTTCTCCTAGGAGGGCGCAACTTTTGAGGACGAGGAGAGGATGGGGGGAGTTGGGATGAGGGAAAAGGTGTGGGATCACGTTAGGGTGAGACGTGGGGGTTAAAGGAAGGGAAAGCGCAAGAGAGGGGGCCCCACGTAGGTCACAACATCAATTTCCAAGGAAAAACATCAATCCCCCTAGGGGGGCGTAACTTTTGAGTGTGGTGAGGGGGTAAGGGTGTTTAAAGGGTTGAAACATGGTTGGATGGGTAGGTTTAGGTTTAGGTTTAGGGAGTCTCTCTCTAACTTCTAACCATCATTTAACATCTTTTTAACTCATTATTACAATTTTACAATTTTTCCATGTTTGGACTTTAGCAATTAAAATTGTTGTTTTAGACTGATTGACACTCGAGTGGAAAAACCCATGACAAAAGTTATCCGACTAAGATGAAACTTGGTCCATGGATGTGGGGGGTGATATTCCATTTATTTTGATCACAAATACCCCTATCAAAAGTCCAAGGACCTAGTTTTTACAACATTTGCTCAAAAATAATCAATTAATTAAATAATTAAACCTCCAAACTTAGGGAAATTTAATCAAAATTAATTAAGTAAAAAAAAATGACTTAGACTCGATGGAATTCTGCAAAACTTTCTAAGATATCTTGCATGGTCATTTACAATGATTCCCTATAATAGTTACCAAAAGATAAACCCACTAGAACGTCGTTCACCACTTTGGAGGAATTATTGCAAGTGTGAGGGAAAAACTCAAGGGAAATCAATAAGGTTGAAAAGCCCAATTGATAACCTGAGGATAAAAAGACCTCAGTGATAGGAACTCTCCCAGTGAACCGATCCCAAGGCAACTGACCTAGACATGACTCATGCAGACCTATTACATTATTAACCCACGCAGTGGTGCATAAATTGCAATTACAAAAAGAAGTGTTGGGGCCAAACATTGCTCTGTAGAACCAAAGTCTTCGAAAAATTTGCATCTGATGATGCATATCTTCATGGCACATGGAGTTGACCACCTGTGTTGGAAAGGCGGTGAATAAGCTCCTTTGGTTCAAAAGGAGTTACAAAAAATGTTAGAAGCATGTATCATTATGCATTATAAACATGCTTCTTGGTGTTCGAATATGGTAGTTGCCAGGAAAAAGACAAGGAATATTCAGATATGCATTGACTTCAGGAATTTAAACATTTCTTGCACAAAATACCACTCTCCCCTACCCAATATGGAAAATTTACTTCAACGAGTTACGGGTTCAGGAATGATTTCCATGCTTGACGGTTTCTCAGGTTATAATCAGATCAGATTAAATGTAGAGGATAGGCATAAGACTACTTTCACTACTCCATGGGGAACTTTTGAATATCTCAGAATGCCATTTGGTTTATCAAATGTTGGAGCTAATTTTCAGAGAGCTATGGATTATGCATTAAGGGGGTTGATTGGTAAGTTGATTGAAATATATCAGGATGATTTAACGGTTTTTTCTAAGGATGGTAAAACTCACATTAACCATCTTAGGCAAGTTTTGGACAGATGTAGAGTTTGAAATTTCTCTAAATCCTGCTAAGTTAGTTTTTGGGGTGACTGAGGGTAAGTTATATTGCCACATCATAACTAAATATGGGGTTAAATTAGACCTGAAAAGAGTTGAAGCCATTGGTAAAGTGCCTTTGACAACAACAAATAAACTTCTTCAATCCTTCTTAGGGAAAACCAACTTTATCCATAGGTTCATTCCTAATTATGCTGAGATCATGAAACCTATATATAAACTACTTAAGAAGGACGTGAAATTTGAATGGAATGATGAAAGTAAATGGGATTTTGAACAGATTAAGATTTCCATATGTGAAGCTTCGGTCCTTATCAACCCAAACTATGAGAAGGACTTTCAGATTTTCTCTTTTTCTTCTGAAGACACCATTCCTGGGGTGTTGCTTCAGAAAAATGATCAAGGCCATGATCCAACTTTTGAATAAATGAGTAGGGCCTTGCAAAATTCAGAATTAAAGTATCCCATGTTTGAGAAACAGGCTTATGCCTTAGTCAAATCACTCAAAAATTTCAAAGTCTTTATCAGATATTCCAAGGTGATTGGTTGTGTTCCTAATTTTGCAGTTAAAGATGTTTTATCTCAAGTAGAAGGATTGGGCTCAAGGGGTAGATGGATTTCTAAAATCCAAGAGTATGATTTGGAAATTAAACCTACTAAATTGATTAAGGGTCAAGGCTTGGCTAAAATGTTGACAGAAAGTAATGAGAAAGCCTTGGATATGGTTAACCAAATCAATCATGAAGAATGACATCCTAACTTCTTGAAACTTGAACAAGTAGATTGGTATACAGACATCATCTTCTACCTTACGAATCTAACATGTCCAAGGAATCTAGTAGGACACAAGAAAAGGGCTTTGAGGTTAAAATATTCCAAATATGTCCTTACTAGAGATGTATTAGGATGGAAAAATCCTGATGGGGTTATCCTTAGATGTGTGGATGACGTTGAGTCAAAGAAACTAATGGATGAATTCCATGGAAGGTTATATGGTGGAAATTTTGATGCTAAAACTACTACCCACAAATCCTCAGAGCATGATACTATTGGCCCACTATATTTTCAAATGTACATTAGCTTGTTTGGAAATATGATCCATGCCATCTTTTCATAGGAAAGCAGAAGTTAGCAACACTCCCTTTACAACCAGTGTTGGTTGAAGCACCTTTTCAGCAGTGGGGTTTGGAATTCATTGGGAAGTTTAGTGATAATTCAAGTAATGGTTATTCATGGGTTCTCACAGCTACATATTACTTTATAAAGTGGGTTGAATCCATTCCTAAAAAGTCAACAAATGAAAACGCAGTGATGGATTTCCTTGAAGACAGAATCATAACCAGGTTTGGGGTTACATCAAAGATAGTGACAGATAATACCAAGGCCTTTTGTTTAGCCGAGATGTCGTCTTTTTGCTTAAAGTATGGTATTATATTGTCACATGCATCAGATTACTATCCCCAAGGAAATGGTCAGGAAAAATCAAGTAATAAAAACTTAATGACCATTGTTAACAAAATAGTCCGCGAAAACAAAAAGTCTTGGGATAGAAAAATCAAACACGCATTATGGGCTGACAAAATAACAAAGAAAGAAGTTACTGGAAAGAGTCCTCTTGAGTTAGTGTATGGTTTGGAGGCTAGGTTTCTAGTGCACCTTAGAATTCCTACTTATGGGTCAGTTGAGGATTTTTCCACAGAGCAGGATGCAATTCAGAATAGGGTCAATCAGATCATTGAGTTAGATGAAATCAGATAAAGGGCTTATGATCAAAATTGTAGAAATCAGAGCAAGGTTAAGAAATATTTTGACAGGTCAGCCAAACAGAGGGACTTCATGGCTGGAGATACAGTTTTTTTATGGGATAAAGGCAGAGAGAAACCTGGAAAACATGACAAATTTGACAGCTTATGGTTAGGGCCATATTTGATCAGAGAAATAGCAGGGCCAAATTCTTTTCATCTCAACCATTTGGATGGTGAGCCTATTAACATTCCATGGAATGGGAAACAACTCAAGTATGGTATTATCTTGTCACATGCATTAGATTACTATCCCTAAGGAAATGGTTAGGAAGAATCAAGTAATAAAAACTTAATGACCATTGTTAAGAAAATAGTCGGTGAAAAAAAAAGTCTTGGGATAGCAAAATCAAACACGCATTATGGGCTGACAAAATAACAAAGAAAGTAGCTACTGGAAAGAGTCCTTTTGAGTTAGTGTATGGTTTGGAGGCTAGGTTGCCAATGCACCTTAGAATTCCTACTTATGGTTTAGTTGAGGATTTTTCCACAGAGCAGGATGCAATTCAGAATAGGGTCAATCAGATCATTGAGTTAGATGAAATCAGACGAAGGGCTTATGATCATAATTGTAGAAATTAGAGAAAGGTTAAGAAATATTTTGACATGTCAGCCAGACAGAGGGACTTCATGGTTGGTGATACCATTTTTTTATTAGATAAAGGCAGAGAGAAACCTGGAAAACATGACAAATTTGACAGCTTATGGTTAGGGCCTTATTTGATCAGAGAAATAGCAGGGCCAAATTCTTTTCATCTCAACCATTTGGATGGTGAGAAAATTAACATTCCATGGAATGGGCAGTAACTCAAGATTTTTTTTCAGATGAGGGGCAATTTGGTGTCCAAAGGGACACCCTCTGTAACGTATCTCTAACCCTTTTCCTTGTATTTTAGTTTTGTATTATTCATTCATTATTTAAATGTATACTTAGAATTTTGTTTCTGTACTATAGGTTTCATTTGTTGTAAAATAATGATGTTGTACTTTAGTTATTTCATTATGTAAATGTTGTATATAGCATTCGTTTATTTAATCATGTATATTATATGTATTCTTATGTTGGTTATTGGTGAGCACTCTATTGTAGGTGCTAGATTCTCGTATGCTCTCCGTCTCGAGTGAGAAGATCGAACACACTTCCCCATGTGGAGCCAGATGTTGACCGCCTCTCCAAAAAAGGTGGTAAAATCCATTTGAAATGAATAGATACATCATCAGATGCAAATTTGTTGAAGACTTTGGTTCTACAAGGAATTGTTTGGCCCCCAACATTTCTTTTTGTAATTGGAATTTCCACACCCCTATGTGGGTTAATAATGTAATAGGTCTGCATGAGTCATGTCTAGGTTAGTTACCTTGGTATCGGTTCACTGGGAGAGTTCCTTTCACCAAGTGACTTTTATCCTCAGGTTATCAATTGAGCTTTTCAGCCTTATTGATTTCCCTTGAGTTTTTCCCTCACACTTGCAATAATTCCTCCAAAGTGGTGAAGGACGTTCTAGTGGGTTTATATTTTGGTAACTATTATAGGGAATCATTTTAAATGACCATGCAAGACATCTTAGAAAGTTTCATGGAATTCCATCGAGTCTAATTCAGTTTTTTTTAATTAATTAATTTTTAATTAAATTCCCCTAAGTTCGGAGGTTTAATTATTTAATTAATTGATTATTTTTGAACAAATATTGTAAAAACTAGGTCCTTGGACTTTTGATAGGGGTATTTGTTCTCAAAAGAAATGGAATAGAACCCCCCACATCCATGGACCAAGTTTCATCTCTGTCAGATAACTTTTGTCATGGGTTTGTCCACCCGGAGTGTTAGTCAGTCTAAAACAACAATTTTAATTGCTAAAGTCCAAACATGGAAAAATTGTAAAATTTTAATAATGAGTTAAAAGGATGTTAAATGGTGGATATAAGTTAGAGAGAGAATCCCTAAGCCTAACCTAACCACCCAACTTTTTCCTACCCTTTCCACACTCTCACCCTCAAAAAGTGACGCCCTAAGGGGAAGTTATGCCCTCCTCTAGGAGAAAAACATGGCATCTTATTTTTATTTGGTAGAGGGGATCCTCCCATTGGTGGGTGTGCTCCCTCTCACCCCCATGTCTCTTATTACCTCAACCCAAATAATTTTACCTCATCCCAACACCTCCCATCCTCTCCTCATCCCCAAGAGTTGTGCCCTCCTAGGAGAAGTGCACCCCCCTCCATCTAGAAAAAATCCAAAATAATTTTTAAAAATTATTTGGAACCTCTCACCTTGGCATCAATCCCAAGGCCTACCACACCCCTTTTGATTGATCCCAACATTTTTCACCTCTTCTACACCCTAGATCTAAGATATAAACCCTAAGAGGTGCGCCCTAGCCTAGAGATCTACTCTTATGCTTGGTGGTGGGCACTTGGCATTGATCCAAGAGAGGTAGGTTTGCCTCTCCAAGTATAAATAGATCCCTCTCCTCACTCCCAAGTCACCATATCTTGAGCTAAAGTTATGCTACTTGATCTCTCACTCACTCTCTCTCTCTCTCTTTCATTCATCATTTTCATTCTCTTTCTCTTTAGGGTTTTGGAGATAGTTTTCTCCAAGATCCTTCTTCTTGAGTAATAAAGAGAAAACTTTGGAGGATTATTTGAAAAGTTATGCACATGCTTCTTCTTTCCATACACATGAGGTAAAATTGTTCTAAGATTTTTTTTGGTGATTTCATCTTTGGATCCTAAGGTAAAATGTTATTTGGGTAGATCTAGTAATGCACATGCTTGTAGATCTATGTATCTTGATATGCTAGATAGGATTGAAATGTCATCTTATTAGTATATGCAACATATTGTCTATTGAATGTCATCATTGTTCAAGGTTTTTGTAGGTTTAGCTTCAAGGGTTTCATTGGGACAACCTTAAGCAAGAAGGCTCCCTTGAGACACACTCAAAGTCCATTCCTTTCTCACTTTTACTTTTCTTCTATATTGTTGTTCATTCCATCAACATTTCAGCTAGCATAGCTTAGTAAGATAGGTCATTTTTAATCAAAATTTATAATTTTTTCTTAAGAAATTTTTTTTCCCTAAAAAGGAAAAAGTTTTTCTTCACTATATTGGTTGTGTGTAGCATTACCAACAAGGATACCTTGCTGGTTTTTGCAGGTTCAGATATGTTTGAGAGGGGTTTTGGCTACCCAAAGGCATCCACACAACACTCAAAGACCCCCAAAGGGATTGGTAGCTATTTCTCAACCTCCTTCTTCAATTTTTAAGCATTTTTAGTCATTTCTTCTTCCTTTTCTTGCGTGCTAGTGGCTCATAGTTGTGGGAGAAGGAGTGGTACGGCCTCCTCCCACGTGTGAGCTCTTGAGTAGTTTAGATCTAGCCTAGATCTTGTTTTATTTGACATTTTTTTTACCTTTTTGAGCTAGGACGTGAGGGTTTGTGAGATAAAGGGTATCTCCCAAACCCTAGGACATGGGTTTAAGGTTTGCTTGTTTGCTTCTTGGTTTTCTTCTCTCTCTCTTGCTTCCTCTTCTTGGTTTGCTTGCCTCTCTCTTTTTTCAATATTTTTCTAAGTAAGCAAACTAATTAATTGCCTGCCTATTTGGGAGAGGAATACCCCAAAAGATTGGGTTAGGGTTTAATTTGTGGTTGGAGATCTAATTGTTAATGGTCTAAATAGTCTAGATCTAGATCTAACATTTAATAATTCTCTAGCTTAAGCCTATTGGGCCTCATAATCAACTTAACTAGATCTCATGCATGCTTAGTTTACTATAAGTGTTTATCTTTATGTTCCATGCTTAGATCTATAATCCTTAGTGTTTAGTCACTTCGTTAAGTGGATGGTGTTCTTATTTATTGTATAGATCTCTTTAATTCCATCTGTCATATGCTCTAAGTAACTTAATTTGTAAGTTGATAAGTAGGCAAACACTTAAATTTTCTTTTTTCTCACACTTAATGATCATATCTAGATGCTATTGAATATAAGATAAGTGTGATTGTCTTTCTTTTCTTGATTGGCAAGTTGTTCTTGCCATTGTAATTGTATTCTTTACTTTGCAAGCTATTTAATTGTGCATCTAAGTGACTTGATCTCACATAGCATATATGTGTTAATGCTCTTAATCTCATAAACTTAATCAACACATCTTTAAGGCTGAAGTGAGTTTCGTCCAAGTCACTAATTCACATTTTAAAAGTGTCATAAAACTCTTAAAACACTCTAAAACACTCCTAAAAGTCTACCTAATTCATATAACAACTTAATAGACTCTTTAGGGTACCTAAGACCACCATCTTCACCATCTAAAATGGGTCTTGAGGAATGCAATGGAGGGTGTAGGCAGGGGTCTATCTCATGACACACATGATGTGTCCTTTCCGGGAGTACTCTTGTCTTAGGACTGACTGTGAAAGCTAGGGTTAGCCTCGTTGCTATACTATCTTGAGCATCTAACAGTTATTTGACAATAGGGGGAAGAGGATTTGGTGAAATCTTAATAAAACTTAACAATCTTAAGAAAGCTTAAAAACTCAACCTTGAGCTTAATGTAATAAATACCTTGAGGGTTTAATAGCTAAGAGTGAGTCATATTCATAACACTTGTGCTTAAATCTTTAAAATCTTCTTTGTTGATGTGGTGATATGTTGATGATAATCTTGTAAATGTTATATGATGCTTTAATCTCTTTATATCCTGCATAAACAAAAAATAATCAAAGTGGTTAGATTGTGTTGTACTCTATCATTCTATCTTGTATCTATTTTGAGTTTGATTATTCTTTTGTAAGTAAGCTTGTAATCATACTTGTAAATAAACCCCCTTTAAATTTAATTGACCCATTGCCCAATCTTAGGCACTAGTCTTAGTTTCCCTAGGAAAAGGCTTGCTTCACATGCTAATCCTTGCACCTTACAATGCTTCTTGTGCATATTAGGATTAGAATCCCCTAAACGTTGTAAATATATAAAATCAACTCTTAGAACCTAACTCTAAAACTAGTCTAGAAACTAGGGACTACCCCCCTTGGCTTCCCTAGGAGTGAGCCTAGATGGAAGAGGTTCCGGTCAAAGTGACAACATGGGATGTGAACTTAGGAATTGTGCCTCCAATTACACACTAAGTGAGCCAGACTTAGCTCATGTTTGCAAGTGTGTGTAAGGATGACAACACGTTCTTTTGTTTTGGGGCATCAACACCCATCCATTTCCCTTTGACCTTGACTTTCACATTTTTGGACATTCCTCCCTATATTTCCTTTAAATTTTATGAATATGTGCACCATTCCTTGCAGTTTATAGAGTTTGGGAATTACTCACCCTTGTTTTGTGGCTCTCCATCATAAACATAGTATGATATTATGTTCCTTTCCCCCTTGTTTAATTTATTTTATGTATGTGTACTATTTGGATAATTTTCCTTTGCAATAAGTTGAATTCTTATCCAACTTACATGAAGCCCTCAATCCTTTACTCATTTTCATAACTTAATTGTTTATATTTTGCAATCCCTCGCTATACGTTAGATTCTCATTCAAATTGCATAAAGCCCCCTCTCCCTTATTTATTTTCACAAGTTCGTTATTTATATTTTACAAAGCAAAATAATTGACCTTATGGAAAATAATATACCCTTTAATCTTTTCCAATACAATGGTGTAAGGAACCAATCCATTTTTGTTATAGGATTTTTCAATCAATGTGAAATATTTTTTTTCCTTTTCAGGTAATATATTCTGGGGAAAACCTCCTAGGCACTTCCCCTCATTCTGAGGATGGTACCCATGATAAACCTTAGATTCTTCAAAGCACAAGGCCAAGTCAACAACTCACGAAGATCAATAGCTCATCATTGATCAACAATTGACTCACTAAGGTAAACATGTCACAAAGTGGGATTTGAACCTACGTGGGGAAAGGTAACAACTTTTCCTCACCACTCAAGCTACACTCAATTGACAATGAAAAAGAATCTACCTTCCTTCTCTCACTCTTTTACTTTTACTCACTTATATAAACATACTAACTTGGTTGAATATTTTCTTTTATTTTACAATGACTAATGCAAAATATGTGAATCATGAAGCCAAATCCATTGAAGCAAAAGCACAACTCCAATAACCTATTTTGTTAAATCCTCTATCTTTGGCCTATCATTTTCTTTTCCAAAAATTACCCTTGGATCTTATGTGGCCTAGAGTCATTGGCCTCCTTTGGGGTGTGATAATTTGTTTGGCTATTGAACTATTTTTTACTTTTTTTATAATCATAGCCCCGCTTTGAGTCTTGAACTAGTTTGTTGTTCTAGTGGCTTCTCGTGGGTTAAACCCACTATTCATGAGTTGGATTCACGCTTCTTTATGTAAGGCCCTTTCCCTTACTATTTTACTTTTACTCACTAGTTTAAAAATGCTAACTAGGCTTGTTAGATGTTGAAGTGCACTTAGACTCAGTGCACACACACCTCAGGTCTGGTCTAGGTTCTCAACAATATACACAAAAATACAATTTGAATTGTGAACATAAACACAATGAGATGCCTAACAACTTAGCACAACAAAAAATAAACCAACAATTAAATCATACACCAGTACATAGGAATTCAATACCCAAAATCACTTGTTCTTAAACCCAGAACAATGGGCTCTTGTACCAGGGACAATGGCCCAATTTTACATAAAGGAAAATACCAATTACACTTACAATACACATTGTAGAAACCCTCTTGGTTTCTGTGTCCAAGTATTCAGTCCTGAGGCTGAGGATTAGGACAGTCCTTGCCCCCTCAAACCCTCCTCTTCCTCTATAAATCCTTGCACAAGATTGGTTGAGTCCTTCCAGCCCTCGACCTACTCCTCTCCTTCCTTCCTTTCCTTGTACCATCCCTCACACAACCTTTAACACAATTCTATCATAGAAACAGTCCATGGCTGCTCCACAGAAGAACCAGGCCTAACTTGGCCCTATTTACCTCACTTTTGGCACACATAATTAGCCCCTAAAATTGTTATTACTATGTTGACTGTAACAACCTCAGAAGCTTTCCAAAGTCTACTCAAGAGGTCTGTTGTTACAACCCACTAATTTGTTGTTCTAGTCCTTCAGAACAACCCTCAAAATCTTCCTTGACACTTTCCTATAAGTGTCCCAAAAGGATGTTGTAACAACTCTTCAAGGGCTATCCAAATCTGCCCCTAATAGCCTACTATTGTAGCCCCTAAGAGTCTACTGTTAGAATGGCTATTGCAGCCCTAATAACAACCCTCAAAATTGTTTCTAGGGTGGCTGTAACAACCCCCAACACTGCTCAAAAAACTTCTACCTCTATTCTCCTTGGCTTCCTGCTACCACAACAATATTTGGCTACCTATCCCAGCATACAGAGCCTTCCAAGGCCCCATGGCAGCCTCTACTAGCAGTCTGAACCTCCAGGACAAACCCAACACTCTTCTACCATCCTTTCCAACTAGGCCGAGCCCTCCAAACATTCCAAGCACACCTGTAGTAGCCTTTCCTTGCTGCGACTGTCCTCAGAAATCACCACACAAACATTTGGCTGCCTCAAACTTTCAGTCTGAGCCACCTAAACAACTGTGGCTGCCCCTTGTTAGCAAGCCAAGCATCCTGCAGCCCCAAACAGGCCAGCGAATGATTTCTCCTATGTTGATGCCCTACTTGGCCCTCCTCCTCCTTTGGTACCTACCCCAAAAAATCACAATTACAACATATCTGATGCCAACATGGCCTCCTCCATGGCTGGACTGAGGTTACCAAACAACTGAACTTAAATCACCAAGACTCCACACAAGAATGAAATGTCACAATTTCCTTATGTCTTTTTATACACTTCTAATGTTGAGTAAAATCCCCTTCATAAACTCAACATCAAATTAGAATGTTTTAATCCTATTTGCGAGTGTGAAGTCCCAACACTAGCCCACAAATCCCATCACAAAATCCATGAAGCCACAACTTCATTCCAAGGGCGGTTTTCACCAAACGAAAAGTCCAATCTGGTTCCAATGATGATTCCCATGTCCCTGACACCTAGGCCACTAGTGGGAATGCCTCCCGATGCTACAAAATAATCAACAAGGCTCACTTGAATGGAATTAGATAAATAAAACATTTTCTTTTATTTTACAATGTCATATGCAAAATATGTGAAGCATGAAGCCAAATCCATTGAAAAAACACAATTATGATAACCTAGATTATTAAATCCTCTCTTTTTGGCCTTCCATTACATTTTCCTAAAGTAAGCCTTGGACCTTCTGTGGCTCAAGATAGCTCTCAAGGACCATTTTCCTCTTTTGGGGTGTCACAAATGGTTTGGTTATTTAACAATTTGTTCCTCCACCATAGCCCCACATCTATTCCAAAGCTATTTCACTATTTAGTTGCTCCTCATGGGTTAAAACCCACCATTCATGAGCTGAAGTAACTCTTCTTTAGGTAAGTCTGTCCTATCCCCTACCTCCTTTTTCTTTTCCTTTCATGGGAGGATTGTGGAAATTTATGCTATCAAGGGTTTAATGCAAAACATAAGTTTTACTTCTTAACTAGAGGTTTCCTGGATCTTAACCTTGTGAATTTTTTAGCGTTAGGGATGTTATGAAATATAGAACAAAACAACAATAGAATATTATAATATTTCAATCCTTAACACCCCAATCTTCTAGGCAATCCAAGGTGAAAAGATAGCAAAATGTTCTAATAAGTTTCAACCCTTTAGAGTAATCTTATCATGCATAAACCTGATCTGAAACCCTTATTTACAACAGTAAATAACATCAGTAAAACAACCCTTATCTTCTTCAATTACAATTTTAAATCACTCAACATAATTTTCTTTTACTTATGTCAAATCAACAAGACATATATAGTTGTAAATTACAAACCATGAAGAACGTAGATGGCTGAAAATCAAATCTGCAATATATACAAGTATTGGACAACTAAAAAATTCAGTAATATGCATAAGATGAAGTTGTTGTACATACCATATCCCTGTCACAAGGCTAGTACAATCCACTAACTCTCCAAACCATAGCTAGGGAAAACAGTGAAAACCCTAGCTCAACCAAGGAGCTTCAAAATGCATGAATCACTCAAACAAGTCCTCCAAGGCAAGACGTCTCCTTCTCTTCTCTTTCTTCACTAAATACACCCTAAGGTTTCATCTCAAAACCCTAATCTCAATCCTTCAAGGGATGAAACCCTAACCATAGACTTCAAGATGCTCCAAGAAGATCAAGAAACACTGACAACTCTAAGAGAGAGAGAGAGAGAGTGTTGATTTTGTAGCAATGGGAGGTATTCCCACTAGAGTGTAAGGTGTCATCCTGTTAGGCATGTGGGAATCTTCGTTGGCACTAGTTCATAATTTTTTTTCAGTGAAATCGACCTTGGAATGAGGCTAAGGCCTCATGGGAAAGTTGATGGGTTTTGTGGGTTTGTGTTGGGGCTTCACACCCACAAAGAGGAATAAAATATTCTAATTAATTATTGAGTTTAGAAGGGGTGCCTAAACTCACTCATTAGACTCCTATATAAGGAGAGGAAAATTTTGACAAATCTTAGTGTGACATAGTGTGATGATGGAGTTGGCATAAGTGAGTCTACACTTGTGTCAAGGAGCTTGGTGACTTCAACAAGGGAATTTCTGCAACTATGGAAAATCTGGCCTAGGGCTTGTTTCCATCCTTGTACACACTGGAAAACATGAGCTAAGTCCTGCTCACTTAGTGTGTCCTTGGAGGCACAATGCCTAGGTTCAAAGCCCATGTTGTCACTTTGAATTGAACCTCTTCCATCTAGGCTTACTCTTAGGGAAGCCAAGGGGGGTAGACCCTAGTTTCTAGATGAGATTAACTTTAAGTTCTAGGAATTGGTTTTAATTAGTTTAAGGTTGGGGGAAGATATACCCTACGATGCAAAGGCTTCAATGAAAGATGCAATGATTCAATATGACAATCAAACCTTTCCCTAGGATAACTAAGACTAGTGCCTAGGACTGGGCATTGGGGTCAACTAAATTCAAGGGAGGTTGATTACTCAATATTTTACAAAGATTACAAATATTACAGTTAGATATAGACTATATAAAAAGGTACAATAAATAATGTCTAAGGATTACAACAAAGTTATAATAAACAAAAGATACAATGGATACAAAGATGTTAACTAACAAATTGCTTGTATGTGCAGGAATTAAAGAGATTTAGGACACGATGACCATCAACACATCAAGTTGAGCATGCTCACAATAGAACTTACTCTATTGGAATTCTTTCAATGGAAACAAAATCACTCGAGACCCAACAAGATAGTGCCTCTGAGGGGATGCACAACTTCTTGGGGGATCACACCACAAAATGAACACCAATTAAATGAAAGATGCTTAAAAGAGAAAGTGCTCCAAAACACAAATATGACCACTTAGATGATTAATCCACAAAGCATAAACTAAACTTTCATGTAAATGTAAATGTGAAGGAGTGATTACAAGTGTTAATTAAATTTCAACCATAAAATATATACCAATAATGATTCCTAATGTTATAGTGGATTAAGGAGTTGATTAAACATTATTAAGTGATGAGTGACTCCTAGCTAAGAGTCAACCCAATACTCCCCCTGCTTGTACCAAGTAACTGCTAGGTGCTCAAGAATTATGGAAACAAGGCCTACCCTAGCTCCACAGGTCAACCCAAGGGAAAAGAGTACCTCCCGGAAAGGATGTCGTGCGTCGTGAGACCGTCCCCGGCCTAACACCTTCCATTGCTTCCTCTAGTCCTCGTTTAAATGGTAGAAGTTGGGTTAGTAGAGGTGTGCTATTAAGTCTAGTTGATTATTAGGCCTATGGACTAAGAGTTTTTAGGTGATTAGGTGTGTTTAGATGAGTTTTACTTGCCCAAAAAGTGCCAAAAAGGGCCAAAACTGAAACTTAAAAGAAGGAAGAAATGAAGTTCTAGATTATTAGATTATTGCATGTGAAGCATATAGAGAAATTGAAAAGAATGCTGAAACGAAAGTGATTACTTTTACACAATTTACATGCCCATATGTGTGTTAGAATATAAAAGATGGTGTGCTCGTTTTACCATTGACAATACCGTCATCACCCAACCATAGGATGAAGCCTCCCTCTGAGCACCTTAACCTTGACTGAGAATTCCACTGGAAGCAAACCCTAGGCTAGATAGCCAAATGAAAGGTAGCACACCTTTCCCCAAGGATAGCGCATCAAAAAAAGCTGATCAGATAGTCCAAACCCTCGCCAATAGATAGTCCAAGCAAACACTGAAAATAGTTGTTGTTGCAACTGCACCTGCAGTCCTCCTCCACACGTGCGCACCAAATTGGAGTTGCAGTGCGCACCAAACTGGGAACTGCAATTATGAGATGCTGTCAAATGAGAACTGGCACCCTGTATTTATAGTGGTTCTGCCAGTTTTGCTGGGGCTGACTTCTCCTTCTGGATATGTGTCTGTTCAATATATTATTATTAATTCTGGCTAACTTGTTCTCTTGGAGGATAATAACCTAATATAAATTATCTTCTTGAGTCGACAAGGCTTCTAGGGTTATTAGCCAATTCATTAGGTTTCTCTTGCTTCCCGGAGTCTTCTATTCTCGTCAGGTTCACACGTGGAGGTAAATACCTCCTGCAGCTACCATACTATTAACACTCCCTCCTAGGTAGAGAGGTATTTACAGGTAATGGACTTGAACACAAAACATACCATTTACCCGGTAGCATCAATGTAGTCATCTAGACTATTTCATGACTAGATCATGAGCATCATCATCATCATCAGCTGCATCATCTCTCAAAACCATACTTCATATGAGTAATTAGATATGATGTTGGATAAGTCACTCTCATCATAGAGTGATACAAGAGGAGTAAGAGCTATGAACTATTTTCCATCTGGAAAATCTCTGTTCATCATTTATCTGAATGATCATTATCTCCAATAAAGTGTTGATAATCTTCAAGGCAATTTGAACAAGGATAGAACACACCTGTGTCTATTCATAGTAGTACATAACTACAATTCCATGGTTCACTTCCACACCAAGTATCACACAAGTACTTGATTAGTAATGTAATGGTTGGGAACAGTGGAACATATCCACCACAGTAGTCCTCATCAACTGTCATACAATCTTCATAACAAGCATCTGATAACAACCTGCACAGAAACAATGTTATGATATATACTGAATTATTTGGGCCAATCTTGCACTCACATCTATGAGCTCTAAAATAATATCTGCCTCATGAATAGTGAAACATATTCACCATCATATGATGCCATCCTGCACAAAAAAATATTGTTAAACATAAACTGAATCGTCTGGGCCAGTATTTCACTCATGTTTGTGAGATCTGAAAGAATATCTTCCCTCATCAGCAATGGGCTATCTTCCCTATTCTCTTCAACCAAGGAAGAAGGATTTTTTCTGATTTTTGAGCCTGGACCATTTCTCACCCTGGGCCATTCTTCCTACACTAATCAAAGTGCACCCTGGACAAAATGTATAAACCCTAAGAAATGTTTGGACCATTCCCCACCCCGGGCCATTCCTGCTACACTAATTAAAGTGCACCCTGGAGAGAATGTATAAACCCTAAGGAATGACTGTTCCTGATTGCTGAGCCTGGACTATTCCCCACCCTAGGCCACTCCTCGTACACTTATCAAAGTGCACCCTAGAGATAATGTATAACCATAAGGAATAACTGTCCAGACCATTCCCCACCTTGGGCAATTCCTCCTACACTTATCAAAGTGCACCCTGGAGAGAATGTATAACCCTAAGGAATGTTTGTCCTGCATCAACCTCCAAAACGAACCATTCTTCGAAACTGCTCACAACTGTGAACTTCAAAAGAATGGCTGACCGGTGAGGCAGACCATTCTACTTGACCACTACTCAGAGTGACTACCAAGAAGAATGACTTTCCAATACCACTGCCCATGTTAACCACAATAGGAAGTCGCTGTCTATGATACATCAATAATCAGTCTGCCTCCCATGTTAACTACAATGGGAAGTCACTATCCATCAGAAATCTCAATCCACTTTCCGAATAGGAAAGCATCTATCCAATTTGGACTATTTTTCAATTACAAAGATAAATAATATTTTCAGTGCTCTCTTCTAACTTGGAGAGTCATTTCTTCCTTTTCTAATAAGAAGGAAGTTGTTTCCACGAGCTCCATCTTGAGTACGCAAACTCGTTCATCTTGAATAGAAGCTTTTACCAAAATGTCTGCTTATCTGCTCATCTGTGGAGATATGTATTGGAAAAATAATTTTCTCCTTTCTGGACTTTATCATGGATAATGTAATTCTTGTACTTTAGTCTGGAACACTTGTGAAGGCTTCATGTAGATCTGAGAAATAGAGTATATCATTGTTGGAGAACTGGAACATATCCATGTGGCACTTTTTCTGTCATTAAGAGATCTGATCTTCTAAGTAGTCATCTTGATGTTATAGGAAATCTTCACCATGCTTCTGCTCTGCACTGGAGGTTCTCCGTCAAGTTGTCTTCTTCTTATCTGCATACAAGAGTCTCTTTATGGTATGCCTCAAAGTCTTGAGATTGCTCTTCATACGCTCTTTATTCAATTTATTTGGAGAACATTCTTTGCATTTATCTGATGTAGAATTCCAACTCATGGATGTTGCGAATGATATAATGACTCATGCAGTGATATGTCTGGTGTACTGGAACAAGTAATCATCATAGTATTCTCCCTCCATCTAGGAGAACTTCTGGTTCTGGATCTTGCAATTCTTTCATTCATAAGTTTTCCATACACTGTTCTTCATCACGACTTTCAATTCTTCTACTTGATTGCTTTTAGTGAGTTCATATCAGGCTGGTAATCTTGTGATTCTTTGATACAATGACTAGTTGTTCTAGTTTCTGTTTCTTTCTTGGAATATTCATGTTTTTCTTTTACTTTTGGGTCCAGGGAGTTTCTTATAGATTCCATTCCATAGAGATTCCACTTCTTCCTTTCATCATAGGATCACAGATCTGGATGGACAACCAGGAATGCTTTAAGGCTTCTCTTCGAAGAGGTCTTCTTCTGCGGTTGAGATGAGCACGTACTGTCTTTTCATGACTGCTACCATGGATATATATTTTATCATCTTCAATGGATCATAGGATTGGCTCCCTCCTAACCCTTTCTTTATGTAAGAGTGCATATAATCGGCTCCCTCCGTCTGATAGAGTCCATACTTCCATCTGCATCCTTATTGTCTTCTGCAATATATAATTGGCTATCTCTGTCTAACAGAGTCCACGCTTCTGTCTTAGTTGTCATCATAAGTCTTTCTCCAATTTCTCTTTATGTATGACTTCTAAGTCTCTTCAAGATTGATTCTGATTTCGGTTTATCTTGTAATAGCTTTCACATGATATATTTCATTCTTTCATGTGTAATATCTAATGATAACTCTTTTCATCTTGTTTGTTCTTCCATAGGTATAGTTCTTCTTGGAACACATTATCTTCCAAGAGATAGATATACAAGATATGTACAGAGATGATGAAAACAAGATATGTACAAGAAATACACTATGATACTCATGGCATTGATGTCAACATCTTTGAACTTCTCCATAGCTACAACGTTCTACAATTCCTTCTCTTCTCCTTCTTTAAACTATGGCTTCACGATCTTTCCTTTCACAATATCCAATACTTTATTCTTAACAAGGATGAGGTCAATCCTTATCTTCCATGCTCTAAAGTTAGAGGCTCCATATATCTTGTTCTCAGACTTCATAGAGTTCGTCATGGCTTGTTTGACTTGGTCAAACCCTAGATTTGACCAGAAATTCAAACTTCACGTCTTGGCCTTCTAAGAGTACTAGGAGATGCACTGGGCTAGGGTGCACTGATCTATCCAAATATTAGGTCAATATTGTCACTTAAGGTGCCTCAACAAGAGGTTTAGGATTTCTGCAATTGCTTCTGCTAGTAACCCTAGCTGCAGTGTCTTGGAAGCTGCTTCTGATAGTAACCCTAGTGATAGTTCCTCAACGAGTTCAATATCTAGCGGCTATCTTTCCTTCCAGCATTTTAGGCTGACTCAAGGGGTGTGGATCCATAACCTGTTAGAATATAGAATATGGTGTGCTCATTTTACCATTGACGATACCCTCGTCACCCAACCATAGGCCGAAGCCTCCCTCTGAGCACCTTAACCTTGATTGAGAATTCCTCTGGAAGCAAACCCTAGGCTAGATAGACAAACAAAGGGTAGCACACCTTTCCCCAAGGATAGCTCATCAAAAAAAGATGATCAGATAGTCCAAACCCTCACCAATAGATAGTCCAAGCCAACACTGAAAATAGTTGCTGTTGCAGCTGCACCTACAGTCCTCCTCCACACGTGCGCACCAAACTGGGTACTGCAATTCTGAGATGCTGTCAAATGAGAACTGGCGCCTTGTATTTATAGTGGTTCTGCCAATTTTTCTGGGGCTGACTTCTCCTTCTGGATATGTGTCTATTCAGTATATTATTGTTAATTCTGGTCGACTTCTTCTCTTGGAGGCTAATAACCTAATATAAATTATCTTCTTGAGTCGACAAGGCTTCTAGGGTTATTAGCCAATTCATTAGGGTTTCTCTTGCTTCCCAGAGTCTTCTATTCTCGTCAGGTTCACACATGGAGGTAAATACCTCCCACAGCTACCATAATATTAACAATGTGTTTGCAAGATTGAAAGATAGATGCTTAAAGAACAAGAGGTTGTAAGTAATGAAATAACCAAGCACAAGATTTAATCCTATGCCTCCATGGGATTAAACTAGCATTTAGTTATGTGTGAGATCTAATACTAGATAATTTTAACCATGAGCACAAGCATATTAGACATCCACAGCTAAGCTAAAGAAATCCTAGCCACACAACCTTGCCCTAATGACAAGTGGGGAAAAAAAATGAAAAATTGTAGAAATTTAAATTTACACCCTAGCCTTATGATTTTTGGGGGGTGGCTTTGCCAAACTCTCACCCAAGATGTAGGTGTTAGCGCCAATTCTTGCAAGCGGAGTGTTTCTCTCCGATTTCGGGCCCTTGTGTAAAAATAAATGAAATGGGGCCTGAGACCCATCAAATGAAGTTATCCAAGGTTGCATCCATGAGCGCCCAAGAACAACATGCATAAAGTCTCTATTTTAGGGTTAAAAATCAAGCAGGTGGTCATTTTTTCTTTTTAGTGGCGAGGATCCATAGATGGAGCAGATCGACGGTCATCATGTAAGCTTGAGTCGTGGAGTTGCATGAGGTTTAGTGCATGGGCTCATCTCTTATGGCCAAAGTCACGAAATGATTGTGGTCATCCGATCCAGTCGAGACACATGGCGCCTGATTAGGTTCGGTCGCAATTTCAGCTACTGGGACCTCAAAAGATAGGGGGTCGCTCTTCCATTGCATTGGGAAACTCTGAAATGTGAAATGATTAGCCGTTTCAGCATTTTGGCTATCGGGACTTCAAAAGATAGGGGGGTCTCTCTTCCGCTGCATCGGGAAACCCTAAAACGTGAAATGACTAGCCATTTTGGCATTTTGGCTACCAGGACTTCACAATACAAGGGGTCACTCCTCCACTGTATCGGGAATTTCCAAAACCTAAAACGTGAAATGCAAAAGCCCCCCAGGAGCCGTTTTGACATTCTGGCTACCAGGACTTCGAAATACAAGGGGTCACTCCTCCACTACATCGGGAATTGCTGAAACCCAAAACGCAAAATGTAAAACCCCCCTAGGAGCCGTTTCGACATTCCAGATACTGAGACTTTGAAAGATAAGGGGTCACTCCTTCACTGCATTTGGAATCACCGAAACCCGAAACAAAAAATGTAAAATCCCCCTAGGAGCCGTTTCGTCATTCTGGCTACCGAGACTTCAAAAGACACGGGGTCAATTCTCCACTGCATTTCGAAACCTCAAAAAGTGAGATGCGAAAGCCTTGTTGAAGACAGTTGCATGGATCTGTGGTTATGCTGAGAGTGAAACCTAAATAAATGAAGGTTGGCCTCCAAGTTTTGGAAAATTGACACGTGGTCACTCTCTATGTATTCAGTCTCGGCCACCCTCCATGGAAGAAGCAGTTAATGAATATTGAACAAGTGGTTGAGACCTCATCTCAACCCATAAATGGAAGGCATGGGAAGGGTCAAAATCAGTCAGTTTGTGGTACTCCGATGGATAGTTTTTCTGCAGAAGCCATGCTGATATGATGTCCTCGTCTGACCAAAGGAGCCTGCACACGCTAAGTTGGATTTTAATGTCTCAGCTACCCTCCTGCTGCCAAGGGGGTGAATTGCTCTGAGTTTATATACTCAGTTTTGTATTTTTGTATGGATGGATGGTAGAGCTAAGCTCCCAATTGTAAATATTTAATGAGGCCTCTAGTCCCCTGATTATAGATTGATATTTGAGACTTCTTGTGTAATGGAAGTGAGCATCTTACTCCCCCTTTTCCTCTGAATCTTAAGAGCCTGGGCATGGATGATCCAGTCGGGTGTTATAATGACTATATAATGCATGTTTGATTATATCAGTTTTGCAGCATATTAATTTTCTTGAAGTTTCTCAGATCTGAGAGGATCTCATATTTGTGACTTTTCCCCCGTTTAAAGGCTCCTGGAAGACCATATGTCCAAAGAAGACTTTGTTTCCTTTGTCTTTCCCTTTACTTACTCACCACTATGCAAAATAACTGGCTTAAATTAGATCAAGACCTCACCTGTCTTAGTTGTTCCAACCTAGTTTTCTGAGTTAGAACGATATTGTTTTGAGTTTACTTCCATTCATCACCCTTTATCAAAACATTGTGACATTTAAACTAATGGGCATTGGGCTCTGCTCCTGCTACAATTGAGGAGTGAATTCTGACTCCAACATTTCTGGCGCCGTTGCTGGGGAAGAAGTTGAAGATCTTCCCCGGGATTGAATGACATTGAGTCTCTAATTCTGAAGGTGCATCAGGCATCAGAGCCCTTGAATATTGCTACTGTGCACCTAGCAAATCCACTGTTTCAGCTGTGGCTAGTTTTAGCACACCTAAAAGCTGACCCAGAGGAGATTTTTCAAAAAGGTTTTAGCAACTTCTTTCTCATCTTGAGAAGTTTCCTAGGAGGACACAATGTTAGGATCTGGCCTTTGATGGTGAACAAAGACCAGACACATTCAAAGCTATTCATCTTTCACCAGGCAACTCCATGATCCGAGGATCAGTTGACGACTCCACTAATTCAATATCGAAAATATCTTAGCTCAAAGGTTTCCTTTTTGTGACTTTTCCCAGATAGTTGGTTTCCTCATCCACTACCTAATAGAGATGAATGGGAAGATATCCTCCCTGAATTTCAAGAAAAAATTTGGAGGTACCAGCTGAGCATTTACTAGACTTTCATGAGGTTATTCATCGACTTAATATCATGCATGAAGATGACTAGATTAATCTTTTTAGTTATTCATTAAAGGGAGCTGCTCTTGATTGGTGTCGATATCTTCCCGCTACAAGCATCCATTCTTTGACAGGTTTTCATACAACTTTCAATTCATTTTGTATAGATTACTTCCCAGCTGAGTGTTTGTATGAAAACTGTTGTGATGAGTTTTCTTTGCTTCATAAAGCGTTTGTTGGCCCTGAAGACCATGTTTGTAATGAAGATTTTACTGTGGAGGAAAGAAGTTGCTATGAAAATGTAGAGGTGTTGGATGATATTAATTATGTTATCCCTAGCATGGAAGCATATGACATCATTTCAGATACATCTTTTCTTTTATATGTTCATAAAGATCAACATGCCTCGTGTGAAAATTCTGAGTTTATAGAGAAGATGTTGTCTATAGTAGATGGCTCTCCTGAATATAGGGTTGAAGAAGATGTTCCTAGCAGCCCGACTTATGATGACGAAGACTTTCTGGTTTTTAAAGAAGAGATGGTTGTGGAAGAGGATTCTTCTCTTTTCCTTCAAGAGGTTTCCCATGATATATTTTTACCTAGGATTAAAGAGAAAAATATTATGTATGAACAACTGGAAGTAGCAGTTACCGCTGTCCCTGAAATGGATATTTTTGACATTTATATTCTCAATGGGTTCACTATTCTGGAGGTTGATCATAGAAATGAAGGGAAACCCTTTTTTGATGAATATTCTAGAGATGATGGGCAACAAGATTATCCTACATTTGATCACTATGAAGACACTGACCGACATGACAACAAGCAGAGATTTCCCATGGTCCCTATTTATGATGATTATGAATTTGATCCTTGGGAGAGCCATGGAGAAGAGGAGAAGGAGCCAAAGATGCAGTTTACAGAATGTGCAGAGCCAGTCAGTGAGAAACCACCGCCTAAGATCAGTCAGCCTATGTCAGTTGTCCACCCACCCGTGCTTACCAGCAATATTCAGCCACACGTGAACAACTGTGTAGCAAAGGACGCTGTCTGTCGCCCACTCTTTGGAGTTTTCCACTGGTCCTATGAGCCTGTGAAGGAATACATGGAGTTGTATTTCCTTCACAATTTGGAGCCGCCCTATTTCATCTCGACTTCAGCCTATAAGGAGGAGTTGAAGAACGTAATCATTCTGTTGTCATGGTTACACCATCTGTTTGTGATCATCGACAGGAGGAAGGAGCTTCTATTCAGGAAGATGCTTGATTGGCTATGGTGGAAGTTTTCTTTCACCTAGCCCCATGTAAAGGAATTTATTAGTTTAGGACCGTACATAAATAAGCTCCTTGGAGCATGCGTGTTTATCTTTTGTTTTCACTTATCGGCATGTATTTTTAATCAGGGTGTTTTGAGCTCGACTCCATAGCCCAACAGAAGGCAACTGGAACTGCAGAAGGAGTTCTTAGAGCATCACAGGGATGACTCTATCCCCCATGGAACCTAATGTTAGCGCCAATTCTTGCAAGAAGAGTGTTTCTCTCTGATTTCAGGCCCTTGGTGTAAAAATAAATGAAATGGGGCTTGAGACCCATCAAATGATTTTATCCAAGGTCGCAGCCATGAGCACCCAAGCGCAACATGCATAAAGTCTCTATTTTTGGGTTAAAAATCAAGCAGGCCGACATTTTTTCTTTTTAGCAGCGAGGATCCATAGATGGAGTAGATCGACGGTCATCGGGTAACCTTGAGTTGCGGAGTTGCATGAGGTTAGTGCATGGGCTCATCTCTTATGGCCAAAGTCATGAAATGATCATGGTCATCCGATCTAGTGGGGACACATGGCGCCTAATCAGGCTCGGTCGCGATTTTGGCTACTGAGACTTCAAAAGACAAGGGGTCACTCTTCCATTGCATTGGGAAACTCTAAAACACGAAATGATTAGTCGTTTTAGCATTTCGTCTACCGGGACTTCAAAAGATAGGGGGGTCTCTCTTCTACTGCATTGAGAAACCCTGAAACCTGAAATGACTAGCCATTTCAGCATTCCATCTACTGAGACTTCAAAATGCAAGGGGTCACTCCTCCACTGCATCAGGAATCACTGAAACCCAAAACGGGAAATGTAAAAGCCCCCAAGGAGCCGTTTCAACATTCCAGTTACTGGGACTTTGAAAGACAAGGGGTCTCTCCTCCACTGCATCGGGAATCACCAAAACTCGAAACACAAAATGTAAAATCCCCCCAAGAGCCGTTTCGACATTCTGGCTACCGGTAATTTGAAAGACAAGGGGTCTCTCCTTCGCTGCATCTAGGATCACCGAAACCTGAAACACGAAATGTAAAATCCCCCTAGAATCCGTTTCGGCATTCCGACTACCGAGACTTCAAAAGACACGGGGTCACTTCTCCACTACATTTCGAAACCCCAAAACGTGAGATGCGAAAGCCTCCTTGAAGATAGTTGCATGGCCTTATGGTTACATTGAGAGTGAAACCTACAGAAATGAAGGCTGGCCTCCAAGCTTTGGAAAAATGACACGTGGTCACTCTCTATGTATTCAATCTTGGCCACCCTCCATGGAAGAAGTAATTAATGAATATTGAGCAAGTGGTTGAGACCTTAGCTCAAACCATAAATAGAAGGCATGGGAAGGGTCAGAAGCAGTCAGTTCATGGTACTCCGATGGATAGTTTCCCTGTAGAAGCCATGCCGATATGATGTCCTCATCTGACCAGAGGAGCTTGCACACACTAAGTTGGATTTTAATGTCTCAACTACCCTCCTACTTCCAAGGGGGAGAATTTCTCTGAGTTTATATACTCATTTTTTTATTTTTGTATGGATGGATGGTAGAGCTAAGCTCCCAATTGTAAATATTTAACGAGGCCTCTGGTTCCCTGGTTATAGATTGATATTTGAGACTTCCTGTGTAATGGAAGCCAGTGTCTTCCTCCCCCTTTTCCTCTGAATCTTAAGAGCCCAGGCATGGATGATCCAGTCGGGTGTTGTAATGACTATATAATGCATGTTTGATTATATTATTTTTGCAACATATTAATTTTCTTGAAGTTTCTTAGATCTGAGAGGATCTCATATTTGTGATTTTGCCCCCTTTTAAATGCTTCTAGAAGACCGGATGTCCAGAGCAGACTTTATTTCCTTTTTCTTCCCCTCTACTTGCTCACCACTATGCAAAATTAATGGCTTAAATTAGATCAAGACCTCACCTGTCTTAGCTGTTCCAACCCAGTTTTCTGAGTTAGAACGGTATTGTTCTGAGTTTACTTCCATTCATCACCATTTATCAACAAATTGTGACATTTAAACTGATGGGAGTTGGGCTCTGCTCCTGCTGCAATCGAGGAGTGACTTATGACTCCAACAGTAGGCACTAAGAAGCTTTACAAGAATAAAAAGTTAAATACAAGAATGCAAGCCTCAAGGGACTCCCAAGGGCTTGCTACAATGCTTAGGAATGAAAGAGGAATGGTTGGGAATCATTACCCAATCAAAAGAGAGGTCCTTAGTGTGTTTTGTGACTAAAAATGGGTAGCATAACCCCTTGACCTCGTAAGAACCTGCAAAAACTAGCAAGCTATTGCTTGCTGAAAATGCTGCAAAACACACGGAAAAGTCAAGAAAATTCTTGTTTTTCAACAGAAATTTCCTACATATAAATTTCAGAAAATAGTATTGATTTTTTGATCTATCTAAGAGTGTTAGAAAACCAAATATGATATGAAATAAACATAAAATGAGAAGGGAAAAAACTATGAAGTTTAAACGAGCTATGAGGGTAGATTCTTGCTCGAAGCTATCCCAACAAAACCCTTGAAGCAAACCTGAAAACTTTGAAATAAAATGTGAGATATGAAGAGACAGTGTGATGAATAGATAAACACCATAAACACAATTTATATCATTATATATTCAACACATTTATGCCAACAACTACACTATTGCCTAACCTATCCTAGAAAACAATGTTTACCCAAGAGATCTACTCAAAATCCCACACAATGCACAAAGGATCACAATCACCTCATATGTGTTGAAGCACCAAGACACAATATTGTACTCCAAGATCCTCCAAATCCTTTATATTAATAAAAAGGAAATATTGCAATAACTAATTGCTCCAAACCTCTCAAGATAAAAATGGAATGAGAGCAAGATGGACAATGAGAGAGAGAGATGGGGCAAGAAAATGGTAGCATAACAATACTTCAAGAGATGGTGAGAAATGGGTGAGGGAGGGGTTCTATGTATACTTGGGAAGGAAAATCTATCCCTCTTTTTTTCAAGATAAATTCATGAGTGCGGACACAAACCAATCTCCCTAGATCCACCTGGATCTAGAACAAAACATGACAAAATAATACACTTTCCCTAGATCTAGACTATTGAATGAACTAAGAGACTAGGATCAAGCACATACCTTATGAACACTTTCCTTGAGTCTCTGTTGTTCCAAGATTCACTCCAATGCTCTTGTATCGTTCATATCACAACAGTACAAACCAATCGAAGTGAAGGCAGATCAATATATTCAATAGCTAATCTATACATATGATCAAGGAGTTATGTAATAAAGTGACATCATCTTTATGGGAAAGGGATATATTACTGTATTAAATTGATAGAAAGTGAAACTTACAACCTAAGCCTTGATGTTGTAGATCTCCTTTCGATGGCTCCTAGCTCTGACACACACACTTGCTCATGCATGAAGAAAATCAACCACTTTTGATGACCTTGCTGGTGTCTCTAGCCGCTGTAGCATCAGTCTTTCATACAATATTGCACTAATTCTCCAATAAATCTCTTACTAGCTTGCTGCTTAACCTTTTACATGAGCAATATCCTCAATATATAGGAGAAGATAAATTAGTTATTTGGATAGGAAATGATCCCAAGATATCAGGAAAACCAGTACTTAGATAACCATTCGCTAGCCAACTCATTCTTCTCGAAGATTCCCTTCTAGAAGGCTCGAGAACTTCATCTTTTTCTCCCTTTAGAAGATGTTCGCACCCTAACAGTTAGGTATAGTGCGAACCCCTCGCAACCTAGCTTAATGCAACCTGCGAGAATCAGGCATTCTCGCAGGAAAATATATAAGTAGCCTGCGAACCTCCTTTAAAAGCATGATTTTCGGAAGCAGACAAAGGTAAATTTTCTCAGGAAAGTGTGCTTAGTGAAGAGCTTGATTTTCCTTCATCATAACATCATCATGATGACCAAAATTGTGGATAATAGAATGCCCCCCAAAGTCTGAGAGTGGAACCAGTGACAGTCGATAGACTTTGTAAGCTGCATGTGTGTATCAAGAACCAAGAGCACATCTAATCGGAAACCTGCAAACATCCAAGCATCGACAGAATATCATATATACCAATTCTGAGGTAGGCATTCCCATACTCATATCATAGACTGATGACATCATAAACAAAGGTCATGGCCACCAATCATACACTGTGGATCCATGCCATCGCAATATAGCATAGCCACCTGAATACACTGTGGATCTATGCGACAAAGTTTTAATCAAGATGACATAGCCACGAAACATACACAGTGGATCTATGTGTCACAAATTATACATACTCCATCACAACCTGGATCACAAAGATAATATCCAGGGTCTTCAATCTTGTCGCCCAAAGTACGAATCTAACCATGTGATTACATGTGTTGAAGTCGAACATGGCAGAAACCACTTGATTACTGGTCATTGATGCAACCGTTAACAAGTGCGAGGGAAATCACCATTGATGTCAATGACTCCCAAGGTACTATAGTAAAATCCATCGAGTGTGAATAAATGAGTTGATGTCAAACATCTGATGGAATCTTTCGATCAGGGGTCAATGATGTAAACCCACTGTCGAAAGCGAGAAACTTGCCATTGAGGCATGCAAGCTTCAAGGTACTAAATAATTTCTAATTCTTGATTCCGGATAATGTCCTGAAGTCGATGGAACAAAACTCGCCACAGGAGGGCCTTAATGTATCCCCCATCAATGACATGAAATGAGTAACAGAGTTTGAAGGTGGAACAGAGCATGTAGCAATTGGACCGGACACAAGGAAGGCCGACACAAAGAGAATGGATAATTGCAGATGGTGGATTCAATATAGGTTTCGGATGAACTTCTCTTGAACATATGAACGACACGACCAATGATTTGGTAGAATTGACTCAAATACGACACATGGAATGACCTTGTTATCAAATCGAATGAGAGGCAAATGGATTTCCCAAACCGACTCCAAGTGATGAATAGGGGGTGTCATGTTCAAGAGCGACGCTTACTGCCAACCAATACAAAGATGAAATATATCCCCTTCCCAAATTTCCCCCACCATTTCTGGCAAGTACCTCTTTATTTTTATGTAAGATTGAAGAGGATCACATATGCTTGTTGATATAAGCTCATCCTTCGGACGAGTCCCTCAGAGTATTTTTAACGAACCCTAGGAAGGAGTGGTTCGATCCCATTATGGGTCTGTCAATGTTTGTTTAACGAGTCCAGAGATAGTAAACTCAAAGGTTTTTCAAGATTATAGAGTTTGGAAAAACACTTAAAAGAGAACTCTCTCAGTTTCTTTTTCGTACAATAGTCCGACGAGACCGAAAAAGGGTTAAACTATCGCTCGAAGGATGCATACTTCAAATACTTTAACAAGCATGAAAATAGCAAGATCGCTCGGCAATCTTTTCATGTTTAGAGAGTCTGAAAAGAGATTAAAGAGAACTCCAGGGGGGTTCCTTTTTCATATAACCACAGCGAGCCCGAAAAAGAGATAAAACGACGCTCGATCACGTTTTCATGTTTTTTACAAGTGCAAGAACGGACAAAAGGCGTTCGAGGTTTTATGTCAAAACCATAGAAAACAATCAAAATCACACCAAACCTTAGAAAACTTATTTCCATAATCATCCATGTTACCTGCGAGTCATTTCACTCATTTCCACATTAGTGATTAGGGTTAAATAATAAATAAACATAAAAAACCCATATTTGATATAGCGAAAAGTAATTAAAATGAGTCAATAACAAAATTTACCATATCATTTTCACACTTTTACCATGGAGTTCAAAAACCCTCATTTTACCCTCTACATTCGGTGTCGATTTCTAGGAGCTACGGGTGATCATTTGATGAGCCGTCAGCAACATCTTGGTAGGTTCTTCATTCCTTATCTTTTCATGGTTTAAAAATTCAATTTCATTGGTAAAAAGTTCAGTTTTAAACTAGTTTTTTGAACCCTATGCGCTTGGAGGCATTCTCGCAGGTGGCCCATGCGGGACCTGCGAGAATGACTCATTCTCGAAGGTGGGCCAAAGGCCACCTACGAGAAGTTCTCACTGTGCAAAGTAGGCCACCTGCGAACAATGCAGAATTCAAAAAATTGTGCAACGTTTAGCCAACAAAAAAAGTTTATCTCATTAATAAGATCATTAACCATGTTTATATGTTTCTTATGCAGGTTACTAGCCACATTCATGGTGTTAGAGTGGTGGGAATGAGAGCACGAGGAGGACAATGCCAATGCCGAAAACCATCCTCCCACCATAGCTGCACTAAGAGACTGTGGTCTCTTAAAATATTTTCGTATCCCGGGCATGAGAGCCCAAGTTTGATTACTGGAGTACTTAGTCCGAATGTGGGATCCAGACCAACAAGTGTTCATCGTGGGAGCTCTTACATTGACTATTGACATTGAGGACATCTATTTCTTGACCGGATTATCCCGGCGTGGGTCCTATGTCAGTTTGACCGGCAGCAGAGCAGGGGGTTTAAAAATGAGTGAATATTGCAACCAGTACTGCGTACCTGAGGCTGAAAGAAAGAAAGGGAAAGTGGCAATTTGGGGAGTAACTGATTTGACTCTCTACACTATTCTCTTCACCATTGCTCGGATGTCAGGAAGTGTCGCTCCTCATATGGCTTTGCAAAGCTATTTCCAGTACGCCATCGAGTGTACTGAGCCCTGGGTTTTTAACTGGGCTGACGCAGTACTACGCAATATCAAAAAATAGTTGACTAAGTGCAGGCATGGAAATATGAAGCAGTTTGGTTATGGATTATTGTTAGTGTCTTTCTTTCTGGAGAGAGTCCCTGTATTTCATCTACAGACTGAGTGGTATCTTCCTGGTCCCAAAGATCCGAGGATGTTGCGGTGGTGTCGGCTCATGGACCGACATGTGGCAGGACCTATCGTCAAATATGACGATACTTTCTTTGATTGGTTACAGGGCCAGATGCTGATGGTGGACGACTACGCATATGCCGGGTTGGATTTCCGAGGAGATCTAGATCTAGCACTTCCTGAAGACACTCAGTGGGGAGACCTCGGTAAGAAGTACACCAAATTTTTGATTTTAAATGTTTTTGAATTTTATCATATTTAAATGTTTTTGTTTTTATAGATTCACCCGAAGACTAACACAAAATACTTGTTGATAACATAGACATTGGACCATATCGACCTGCTGGCAGTTCTCCTATCCAACGATGAGGAGAGGTAGCAGTAGCAGTTCCACAGTATGCCGAGGATTATTTGACGGTGGAGAAAAACTTAGAGGGTCTGATGGCAGACGTTCCAGATATGACTCTGGAAGAGGTTCCACGACGCGACTAGCATCACACTGTGGGGGTTTCTGCATCTATGGGTTGACTGCTCCACAGAGTTGTTAAGACCTTAGTGTGTTAGTGTGAACGTCATCCGTGACATCACTATGTAGAAGCCAAGAGCTTCAATTTTTGATATTTTGGTCTTCGGACAAACATTTTGTAAAAACAAACTCTTTTGTTCGTTATATATATACACGACTTCTACCGGTTTACTTTACATGGTGTACATTTTAATGTGTTTTATTTATAAATGATTTAAATGCCTGTCCAATACATAATTAGCTAAAGCATCTGTTAATGTATTAAGACATCTAGGAATATGTTGATATTCTATGTGATCAAAATGTCGTTCCAAGAGGTGAATCTGCAAATATACCCTTAATAAAGTAGGACTTCGAATAGAGTAGATGTTACTTAGCTATAGTACTACAAGCTACGAGTCAAGTCGCACAACCAAGTGACGAATTCCGAGAGAGATAGCATCAACCAATAACTCAATAATGACGCTATACTCTACGATGTTGTTGGTTGCTCGGCCAAGACATACACCTCGTAAAGATATAAGCTCGTTTGTTGGGGCATAGATCGCCCATGCAGCGGAATCTAGGTTCCGAGTACTACGGCTAGCACCATTAGTGAAGCCAATATAAGGTAGCAAATACTCCGACATCTGGCAATAAAACACAACCTTCCGTAAGAGCAGAGACCAGATAACGTCAAAAGCAATCTAAATAACACACACACAATATGATACATAAAATACAAGTACTTGTGCACAAATAACTTATGCATAGTACTTCTTTAAGTACAACCCATTCCTGGGTTCACTCAAAGGTACACCATCATAATCCACCAGCTGATACGCTCCTTTTTCTAAATCTTTTCTAACAATGTAAGGCCCACGCCACATTGGTTCAAATTTCCCAGCTCCTAAGACATCTTTATCTTGTTCATATAGTAGAACAAGATATCCTTCAGAGAAGACACGAGGTTTGACATGCTTGTCATACTGTGAATTAACACATTTCTTCTGGGCTTCTATTACAAGAGTAGTGTCACGATGAGTCTCGTCTAATCGCATCAGATACAACAGACGTTCCTCTTCAGCAGAAGTATTGGGTAAGAGTTCTACAGCTAGCTTCAAAGAAGGTATTTCACATTCTATTGGCAGAATGGCTTCCATGCCATAAACTAATAGAAAGGGTGTAAATCCCATAGCATATTTAACAGATGTCCGATACGCCCAAAATACTGAGAACAACATCGTGTGCCAGCTGGTTTTATGAATTCCTATCATCCGTCGAATCATAGTTATAAGAACCTTATTGATTGCTTCGACCTGGCCATTAGCCTGCGGATAATAGGGTGTTGAGCTATCATGACGAAGGCCCAACTTTTCCGTAAGTTCAGACATCATGAAATTTCTAAAATGACTACTGTGATCGGTAACGATAGCCTGAGGAACACCAAAATGAGTGATGACATGGTTGAAAAGAAATAACGTTGCAATATTTATAGTATTATCGAATGTTGGCATCGCCTTGGCCCACTTAATAAAATAATCAACAACTACAATAATATAACCATGCCCCCCGGCCGAGCGAGGGTGACATGTCATGAAATCAATGCCCCATTTTGCAAAAGGACCTACTGAGACCACAGGATGAAGGGGAGAAGGATGAGACCAAATCTTTTGACTGTAGGTTTGGCAGGCATGACACTTCTGAACAACAGTAATGCAGTCATTGAACAAGGAAGGCCAAAAATATCCTGCACGCAAGATTTTCTGGGCAGTAGCATACCCAGACATATGACCACCACATGCTCCCGAATGGCAGTCATTCAAAGCTTTCTTAGCTTCGTCAAAAGTCAAACAACGTCGAAAGACAGAGTCAATGCCTCGACAGTAAAGAGTATCCCCAAGGATAATATATTGACGTGCTTGATAACGGACACAATGGCGTTCGGTGCTAGACAAATAAGGCCCGAAAGTTTGAGTTTGGAGATATATAATGATATCTTCGTACCAAATATCGTCAGTACTGATAAGGAAAAGTGACTCGTCAGGTAATGAATTGACTGCTACCTTTTCCGTGGCAGTGTGGGGAAAATCGCAAATTAACTCAGCGAAAACTAGGGATTTCTTAGACGTGGCGCGATCGAATTCCAAATCGAACTCCTGGAGAATGACTATCCACTTGGAGTACTTTCCCCCCAACAATTGACGTGTCAATATATGTTGCATGGGGTTACAATGTGAAATCACTGTAGTCTTCCTGGAGAGAATATAATGACGAAAAGGTTGAACTGCTTGAACAGCAGCCAAAGCCAGCTTTTCAACATGTTGGTACTTGATTTATGTGGGAGAGAGACTTCGAATCAAGTAATATATAACATGTTCATCGTGTGCATCATCCTCCTGAACGAGGACCATGCCGATAGTATACTTGGAAGCAGCTAAATAAAGAAAGTAATCCCGACTATAATCAGGAGGGAAAAGAAGAGGAGCTTTTGTGAGGGACAATTTTAAAGCTTCAAAAGTGTTGTTAGCGACCTTATCCCAGACAAACTCTGAACCTTTCTTTAGAAGACGTGTAAAACCCTGAGTAATCTCAGCGAAATTCGGGATGAAGCGACGAAGAAAGTTTGCTTTCCCATGCAAACTTTGTAACTGGCGCAGTGAAGAAGGAGGAGGGAGATTAAGAATCACCTCAACCTTAATAGGATCTACCCGGATCCCTTGACGTGAAACAATGAAATCGAGAAGACAACCAGAATCTACGCAAAAGACACACTTATGAGGGTTTAGACGAATGCGATAGAACCGACAATGAACGAAAATTGATCGAAGATGATTAGGGTGGTCGACTCGACATAAAGAGTGAGCCGGAAAATCATCTAAATAAGGTTGAACGATATGCTTTATATCGTGAAACGCATAAGACATAGCACGCTGAAATGTAGCACCTGCGTTATTAAGATCGAAGGGAAGTTTTCTATAGGAAAAAGTACCTTAAGGACAAATAAAAGCAGTTTTATGTTGGTCCTCAGGAGCGATGTTAATCTGATTATAGCCAGAGAATCCATCCATGAGAGAAAAGATTTCACTACCGGCACAGTCATCGATGATCTGGTCGACGAAAGGGGTTGGAAAGTTGTCCTTTGAACAAGCTTTGTTGATATCCTGATAATCAACACAAACATGTATACTACCGCCTTTCTTATCAGTCGGTACAGGGTTGGAAACCCATTCTGTGAGAGCCACGGGATAAATAAAACCGGCTTTGAGAAGTTTTTGAACTTCAAGCTTGATGGCTGCTGCTTTACGTGGATGGACAGGACAGAGGTGCTGCTGGACTGGTTTAGCTCCGGGGTATGTCTTAATTTCATGAACAAAAATAGCAGGGTCGATACCTGGCATCTCTTCGTAACTCCAGGCAAAGATATCACAAAATTCTTTGAATAAAGCAGTATAGGTGACAATTTCCTCTGGAGTACACGAAGCTCCAATGTGAACATTTTCAACTATCCCAGGTTTAACTGAAATATCAATGGGTATCGTGGGAGAAATATTACTGAGGTTCCCTTCCACAAACACATCACGTGTAGATCCAGGAACAGTCGATATGACAACAACGGTCGACGAAGTCAAAATCTGCTGGTAATTCTCGAGAGTGTGTTGTTCCAGAAACAGTATGGAATGATGATGCCCATCGTCCCAAGGTGTATCGGCCATGACGGACATGATCATCTCATCAGTGGGAAAGATGACACGGAAAGGATCGGGAGACAACTCCTCAAGAGAGGGTGTAGAAGGTGTTGCCAATTGAATCGCGTGATAAGCAGACTCAACCGGACTTAACGGCATGACGCCGCCGAAACGAGTATGATCCCCAGGATCAGGGACTATCCAAGGGTCAAAATACACCGGAAGTTCATGAGGAACAACGGAGATCATATTAATAGAAGCAACAAATGGGCGTAGAATATCGGGTGGTGGCGGTATGGGAAAATTAACCATTAACGAAGAGTCTTTTAAAAGACCAACTCCAACATTCTCGTAACCCGGTGGGGTTTTAGCTATAAATGGCACGTTGCCAGTGCGAGTATCTGAATTAAAGAAGGAAAGTTTATCAACCGTAACGAATTTTACTTGATGAGGAAAATGGACGACACGAAAAAGGGTTGACACAACAACACGCATAGAATCTACCCAGCTACGACCAAGAAGAAGATTATAATCTAGGGGAGCATCGAAAAATTCCACTTCAACTTGGATGGTCTTACCTTCGAGGGTAACAGGAAACGAGGGAAGAACACCGTAAGGCTTAAAAAACAAGCCATTGAAGGCTTTCAAAGTATTCTGTGATTCAGTTAATGGAGGAGAGCCAATGGCTTTCCAACAAGTAAAATACATTACACACGTAGAGGCACCCTCATCAATAACAGTTCGAAAGATGTTCTTGTCGGAGACAATAACTTGTATCTGAAATGCAAGTTGTGGGGGTAACCTTGGAATATGGTATTCCAAGTCAAAGACTATCAAATTTGTATCTGTAGGATCGATTCCACCTATCGCTTTCAACAGAGCCCTTCGTTGTGCAGGAAAAGACTAAAGGACTTCAAGGGCAGACATTGCTGAAGGTGCTTGGGCCAGATCTTCGACAATGCTATAGTTTTGGGCAACACGAATATGAGGATTGAATGCCGATTTATTAACGACACCTTTTGGGGGAGGTCGTATAACTGTATCAAGGTTCGATCGTTCGAGATGAAGAGGACCGTTGGTGGGTGGATTCGGTGGAGAGGGCTATACCAAAGGAGGAGGTAAATTGTCAACCTTATCTTTAGACGGAGAATAATCTTTGGCTCTAGTTGCGATGGCAACGCCATTGTTCTTAGAATCACCAGTGCACATCAAAACATATGATGTCGTAGAAGTAGATGGTTGGTCATGGATGACCAAGGAATCTTGTTGTTGAGATGGGAAGGGTTGGGACAAGACTGCCGACGTAGAGGGTTTTGGCGTTCCTTGAAGGAACTTGTTAACTTCGACACGTCGAGGACAATCCTTCATGTAGTGATCCTCACCACAGATAAGGCAAGGATAACGTGGTTTGCGCTTATCCTGGTCGTCAACAAGAGGGGTTTTAGTTTGCTCATTTTGATTATTATTTTTACTCTCCTTATTCTTGCCTCTCCCTTTCTTTGATTTATTTTTACCGGTCGGGGTAGATTGAACAACGTTCACTTTCGAAGTTTTACCGGCGAGAGGAGCAGGAGACGGAGCATTTTGAACATTAGAAGATGTGGACTTAGGGGTTGTACTTGAAACCGAATGTGAGTGGGTATGAGAAGTACCAATCACACCATCAGCTGCATGCGAGGTAGCTGGAGCAGTTGAAGTGCTGGAAGTACCAGGACGAGGCAAATCAGGTAATAAATCATAAAGAGTTCCCATTTGCGAATAAACGAGATCAAGATACTAAGCACGACTTATAGCCTGCTCTTCTGTAACAACACTTCCCATAGCAATGTCTTTACCGATTTTGTTCACAAAATATTTTGTAAACCATTCTGCCAGTAACTGATCGGGAAGCTCAAGTTTAATGAGACGTCGCCTCCTTCGCCACTCATGAATATGATCAGATATATGAGTGCTTGTATTTTGTTTGAAGGAAGTTAAAATCTCAGTCCTAGTATCGTAACGGATCGGTAACTGGTAATGTGTAAGAAAAGACATAGCTAGGGTGTTGAAGTCAGAAAAGAAACCTCGTGGCAATTCAATATACCACTTCGCAGCGGAACTTGTGAGGGTTCGTTGAAAAAGACGTAGACGAATGAAGTCATCCATCAGCAAGTTGGACGAACAACATAAATGAAAAGTCATGACATGATTATTTGGGTCCTCTCCCACCTTTCCATCGAATTTCGGAATATCCGATGGAAGCTTAGCAAGGATAACAGGCCATTGGGGAGAGTGACGAATAGGATCATTGAAAATCCTGACAAATCTGGCAAATCCAACGTAGCAAGAAAAGGAAACTGCTGATTCACTTTTGGGTACTAGTGATTTTGGGGTGGAATCCCTTTCGGAAAACTAGTAGGACCATAAGCAGACTGTCTGTAGAGGGAAGACCCTGGCTGATTCGGTGGTGGCTGGATAGGATAGTAACCCCAAGGATTGTGACCTTGAGTTTGAGTAGGGACCTGAGGTTGAGTGGTCTGACCCGAACCCCAAATAGGATTAGTTACTATCGGATAAGGTTGACCTAAAGTAGGGACAGTTTTCTTCCCCCCAGTATTCTGAGGAAAGTTTCATAGAAGTTGATTCCAATACTGGGCCAAGTCAGGAGGTATGTTTTGTCCAAAAGGTGAGGTTGGTCCCCCTATAGTAGGTATAGTTCCACCGGGAATTTGTGTACCAACCGAAGGTTGTGTAGTAATTGTGTTGTGTCTGGGAAAAGGAAAAGGAAAAGGAATCGTACCACCCTGTCCACCAACGGGAATCTGCAAGTTGGGTGAAACAGTCGGAATAGTGCCACTAGGATTAGGATTGCCAGGAGGAAATGGAGGGAGTGTCGGGATAAAATCAGGAATACCTGGAGAACCAGTTGGGGTTTGCGGAGGTGTTGGATTAGAAGCATTCAACAAAGCATTCAACGCATGGTAACCAGGAGGTAATATCGGGATAACATCAGGTATTCTCTGGGTATTGATAGGAGCCAGCGTAGTCACAGGAATTCCAGTTTGGACACTCATAGTATTTGCGAGATGGGCCATCTCGGGAGGAAGAACAAAACGGTAAGTGGTCGCTACAGGTGTAGTTTCAGTCTCAGGAGATACTGGAGGGTTGATTTCGTAAACCGAAGGTGACTCAGTACTGAAAAGGACTTGTCGAAAATCACCCAACCACAAAGGATCTTGGCCTACTACACCAGAGGAAGGCCCAACAATTGATTCAGAATATGTAACAACTGCTTCTTCAGAAGGATTTAATTTCACAAAAGGTCGTTCACCGCGACGAATGCGATAGTCCTCTCTGGTATTGGTAATTCGAAAATCTTCTAGAGAATCAATGTGTTCTACCCGTGGAGGTGGTGTAGAAATGTCTTGGACTTCACTTTGATGAGGGGAACCTTCCAGGGTACCCTCAGGTGTCGTCGTAGGTAAGGGTTTTGAAACGTCTGGATGTACGGAGATAAACCTTGCATCCTACGTGAACGTCATGGGGGAGAAATTGTAAACAAGTGACAAGCTCCGCGAAAGAAATCCTATGGTCAACTTCAAGAAACAACACACACTAGTAAACAAAAATCTAAGAAGCAATCACCAAGCAAACAATACCTTCTTAAGTTGAAGCCATTAGTTGGTGATGAAATCCAACGTCGCAACAACGAGACGAGAAGGGGCGGGGCTAGGGTGGAAAAGTTACATTGACGACCTGCTTAATGGACTTACACCCTGGTGCAAGCTCCCACACATAATTGTGGGTATACCCTCCAAGGAGACCAAGTGAGTCTGGCCAACGTCAATTCCAAGTACCGTAAAGACTTTCCCCTTCACAGTCACCTTGGTTAAGAACCTAGAGAGATAGGCCACTAAGGTCACCAAAAACAATAGTAGAGCCTGGGGGAACAGTCGTCAGTCCGATCCACATGCAAGGGCAAGGTATCTAGCCCAAAACCAACTCAAAGGCTTCCACTCATAATTGTGGGTATACCTCGGAGTGATCCTCGTAATACGTGCAATCTCTACACCGATGTCAACAAAGCAGGGTTAGTAACTCTACCAACACCAATGTGACCTAGTGCTTGACCCTTGTGTTAGAAGGGCATCCCATGACAATATGTTGCAAATGGAATTTAACACTCCCTAACTCAAGATGATATTGTGTGTTTTTGATCTTTTGGAGAGTGTATCTCTCTTCCTACTCCAAAGCACTAGCCTAAATAAATGTTGGTGTAAAAGAGCCCTAGAAAAGAGTTACTAGATCAATTTTAAGATTACGCAATGTTTTTAAAAGATGTTATTTACTCAAAGGTAACGGAAGTGAAACTCGTGATGTATGACTCTGACCCAAATAATGCGAGGATAATGATGAAATATAATCCTTTTCATTCCATGAATCCTAGTTATGGGAGAGAGAGAACATTTTCCAAATCAATCTCAATACTACAATGCAAATGCAATGCTCAATTTCCTTTCAGATGTCAATGCAAACAATCATATATTAATGAACAATTTCTATATGTCTCTTTCAAATACTTCAATAAACTCTAAAATTTGATTTTCCAATGTTTTCGAAAAGACAAAAACAAAATATTGAAAGAAAACTTGGTGTTCACGTTCCAAGAAGAACTCTGATAAATGAGAAAAGAAAATCAAACCGTAAATAATCAAATGGTAACAACCCAACCAACACTTTCGACAAAAGTAAAAACACAAAGCAAACCAATGAGTTCCTCAATGCAAATGAAAAATGTTTTGTCAAACCAACAAGCAAATGAGAAACACCAAGCACTTAACTCTCAACCAATCACTGGTACTCAGCCAACCTGACCCACTCAACTCCCTAAGTCAGAGAGAATGAAAAATGCCAATAAGAGCCAAGAAATGAAAGTCAAGCTACGAAGGGTAAAAAAAAAAACCTTGAAACCCTAAATCTGTTCGAGCATGCAAAATAAAGCAAGAGATGTGTAAATCAATGATCTAATAAGCCAAAAAGATGTAATTCAACAAATCTGAGCAGTTGAAAAAGTCAAAACTCAATTCCAAAATTTTCAAAAATCTTGCTCACAGGCAAGAAGTGTAACACAGTGCGAGAAGATAGTATTCTCGCAGGCCACCTTAAAGCAAGGTGCGAGGTGTTCGCACTGAACCCTATATGTAGGGTGCGAACCTGGCTAGTTCTCGCAGGCTGTAAATACACACAGTGAGAGAATTCCTGAAGATAATAAAAATTTTGAAAATGCAAGCAAAATTCAAACTGGCTTATAGACCCAGAAGGTCTCTCAGGATATCCTGAGGACTCAGACACTGACAAAACATGAGAGAAATGTGAAAAGAGAAAATGGCCACAGGAAATTCAAAAAAACATAAAGAAAAAGGGAATAGATCCCCAGTGGAGTCGCCAATTTTGTTTCAGGATAAATCCGTGAGTGCGGACACAAACCGATCTCCCTAGATCCACCCGGATCTAGAACAAAACAGGACAGAATAATACACTTTCCCTAGATCTAGACTATTGAATGAACTAAGAGACTAGGATCAAGCACATACCTTATTAACGCTTTCCTTGAGTCTCTGTTGTTCCAAGCTTCTCTCCAATGCTCTTGTCCCATTCAGATCACAACAGTACAAACCAATCGAAGTGAAGGTAGATCAATATATTCAATAGCTAATCTATACATATGATCAAGGAGTTATGTAATAAAGTGACATCATCTTTATGGGAAAGGGACATATTACTGTATTAAATTGATAGAAAGTGAAACTTACAACTTGAGCCTTGATGTTGTAGATCTCCTTTCGATGGCTCCTAGATCTGACACACACACTTGCTCATGCATGAAGAAAATCAACCACTTTTGATGACCTTGCTGGTGTCTCTAGCTGCTGTAGCATCAGTCTTTCATACAATATTGCACTAATTCTCCAATAAATCTCTTACTAGCTTGCTGATTAACCTTTTCCATGAGCAATCTCCTCAATATATAGGAGAAGATAAATTAGTTATTTGGATAGGAAATGATCCCAAGATATCAGGAAAACCAATACTTAGATAACCATTCGCTAGCCAACTCATTCTTCTCGAAGATTCCCTTCTAGAAGGCTCGAGAACTTCATCTTTTTCTCCCTTTAGAAGATGTTCGCACCCTGACAATTAGGTACAGTGTGAACCCCTCGCACCCTAGCTTAATGCAACCTGTGAGAATCGGGCATTCTCGCAGGAAAATATATAAGTAGCCTACGAACCTCCTTTAAAAGCATGATTTTTGGAAGCAGACAAAGGTAACTTTTCTCAGGAAAGTGTGCTTAGTGAAGAGATTTATTTTCCATCATCATAACATCATCACGATGACCAAAATTGTGGATAACACTCTTGGATGAGTTACAAGTGTCACACATCAAGGAAAAGTCACTTTTAGGGTTTTGTTAAGTTAGGGTTTTGGCATGGATGGATGAAGTGGCAATGAGTTGGAAAGGCTTTGACAAGTCAAATGAGGATTTGTAGGGTCTAGGGAGGCACACAACGGATAGAATAAGTCTCCCATTAATTTTTTTATTATTTTTCTACTTTTTGGAGACTTTCTAGAAGGGGGGGCACACCTCTCTAGGGAAAGTGACTTTTTTTCTTAATGGCTAGGTGAGGGGGTGATGTGAGGTTTGGAAAAGGTTAGGAATAGTCTTTCTCATCATTTTCCACCTTTACTTTACTCCATTTGTTCAAAAATTACAAAAATGACATTTTCCCTATGTCATGATGTAATGTCCCTTTCCAAATAGGAGCTCCAGAGAGGAGGCTTAATGGTCTAAACCGCCCTGTTAGACTATAGCGAGGGCCAAAGAGGGGTAAACAGGGTTACTAGAAGTCACTCCAGTCACATGTGTTATATTCAGAAAGTGGCATTGAGATAAAAAGGGATAAAAGCGCTTTTAAGTCATTATGAGCTAAAAATAGTAGTCAACACTGAATTAGGGTTTCAACAGTGATTTAGGGTTTTGGAAGTCAACAGTGAATTAGGGTTTCAACATGATTTAGGGTTTTGGAAAGCTATAAAGGAAGGGTTAATGACCTAATTCATCATTATGCATATTATGACTTGTCATTGAGGAGAGAGGCGCATCTCATGAGAGATAGTTCAGTGGATTCCAGGAGGAAGACACTAGTTGGCTGATTTCGTTGTTGAGAGACACACCCTAGTCACTGGGAAGATCACACAGGTCTTCCATCATCCTTCAACAATAGTTATTCAATATTCAATAGCAAGGGAACATTCATCCAAAGGGAGGGTGCAACTTCTTGGAGGTTTAGAGATCGACTTGTCCCATCTAGGGAGAATTCTGAGATTTCCCTCCGACCCATTTGAGAGGAAGGCAAGGCACATATTTTTCCTGGTTCCTCACTAGATTTTGTTAGAGGAATCATCTGGGGTGCATTTTTCTAGACTTCGGAGTGTGACACTTTTGGCAGATACATTTAAGGTTCCCGAGCGAGCATCAAGCCATATCCAGGGAAACCCTTCCAACCCATTTTCCAGTAGATCAAGGCAGTCATTTTGAGACACATCTCATCTGATTTTGATGGTGGAATCACTAGGAAACATTTTTTCCATAGAAAGAGGGGAATATTCCCCTAGGGGGATCCATCTGGGGTCCAAACCCTCCAACAGAGGTGTCCGACAGTTACCAGTACTGAGGACTAAGGCAGAGTGCATCATTTGGGATAGTTTCCAGGCCATTTCGAGAGGTATAGCTCCCAAGGAAAGCTTTCCAGACTTCCAACAGTTACCGTAGGAGCTGCCATAGTTCCAACACATCCATTGATCCCATAGTGCTCACATATTATGGGTATTATATTTTGTTGTGTATTTGTATTCTGACTAAGATCCTTTTGTCTTTTGATCTAGTCAAGTGTTGTCATTTTATTTAGCCGCATTTGACCTATTGTAATCCACAGAGATATCATAATATAAAATTTGCATTCCTTTGTCGCATTTATTATTGTATGACCATTTATATGTTGTAAATGATTGATCCTACACACACATTAGCAACGTTTCCTAGACTAACCAAGTCAGGAACATTACAGTGGTATCAGAGCTTTAGTCCTTCCAGCCCATGACTAAATACAATGAGTGCATCAGAAGACCTAGAGGGCCATGAACACATAGGTGACGAATATGCCACTTACAACAGGCATAAGGAAAGAAGGCATATGCCTGATTTCCACCCTTTTCCTCCTATCTCAAAGGAAGAGGAAGAGGCAAACAAAGAATTAGAGCGAAGGGCAGAGTATGAGGCTGAGTGCGAGGAAGAGAAGTTGATAGGAGATAGATTTGAACTGCCAGAGGGAAGTGGCAAGGCCCCCGTAGATCCATAGATAGATTTCATATAGGTTATCAATGATACATTAGCTAGTCAACGAACCATGTCCCAGTCCTTGGCACAAGTGGTTGATAGATTGGCTAGAGTGGCCACCCCAGACACACAAGTCCCACATGCAGCACAGGGGAACTCAAGAGTAGGCAGTAGACCCCAGTCACCCTCTCGCACATACACCTCTATGAGTACGATTCCCAGACCCTTGTTTCCTAGCTTCCAGAAGGCACCCCTAGTAGAAACACCACCAACGGTAACACAGAGGCCACCCACTCATGTAGATGACATTGCAGAGTATAGGAGGGAGTACGCAACATTGGGTTGTGACTTCCATCAGGACATGACCTTAGTTGAGTACTATGGAATCAGACTCAGGAACTTCCCCAGAGAGCTGTAGAGGGGAGGACCACAACAATAGTAGGGGCATAACCTTGATTTGATCCAAAAATTTGGGAAACTAACCATCCCTTCTTTCAATAGATCGTCCAAATACATCGCCAGATATTGGGTACATAAGCTAGACACGTATTACAAGCTCAACCAGATGACCAAGATAGAGGCCATCAGGTTCATGACCTTACACTTGGAGGGTGAGGGACACGAGTGGTGGTATCATGGACTGGTGACATTGGGTCACATTAGAATCACCTCCTATAGGGAGTTTACAGATAGGCTAATGGACAGGTTTGAAAGGAAGGATCCTGAGATACACTTTAGAGATCTAGCCCAGTTGAGACAAACTGGCACAACAGATGCATTCATCATAGAGTTTCAGCGGGTAGTTGTGGTAGTGGCATATATATCAGAGCCTTGGATGATCATGCTATTCAAAGAAGGACTCACAGAGCCTTTGATAGGATGGGTGAAGGTATACAAGCCTCCCACTTTGCAGGATGCCATCCTTCACACTTGAGATCTTGTAGACTCAGTGCCAAAGACTAAAACTTTCTCCAAACCATTTATGCCCCAGAGGGATCGAGACAAGAATCCATTACAAAGAGAATGGAAGGGTAGGGAGAAGTTGGATGATGAGACTAGGTGAGAGCTTATGAGGAAGAATCTTTTCTTCAGCTACAGATATTCTTGGGTCCCAGGCCATAGGTGCATGGGCAAGGGAGAGATTCATTATATTGAGGTAGCAACAGATAGCATGGACAGTGAGGAGGAGGAGAATGACAGTGGATCCACTAGTTCAGAGGAGGATTTAGCACCATCACAGGAGCAATCTCCCCGTAGACCACCAACATCCGCAGTAGCCCATCCTCCAGTAGTCCCACAACTGCCAAAGCAGGCTAACAGGAGGAAACCAACAAAGGTAGGAGTCATAGTGACCCTTTCTAGTGTTCCTAGGTATGATACCCTCTGTATCAGAGGGATTATTTAGGGGAAATGGGAAATCACCTTGATAGATGGTGGGGCCACCCACAACTTCATCGATGCTTCACTAGTATCGAGACGTGTACTTCAGACAGAGGAGTTTGAGGGGTTTGATGTTGCGGTAGCAGATGGCCACACAGTGGAGAGTCTAGATAGAGTTCCAAACTTAGAGATGAAGTTAGGAAACTACATAGTGAGAAACACATTTTATGTGGTTGACCTATCAGACACAAATGTGGTGTTAGGAGTTCAATGGATGATTACCTTGGGAAAAATCACTACCAGCTACCAAACCTTAGAAATGGGGTCCAGAGATCAAGATAGGAAGAAGGTTGTTCTAAGAGGTATGTCGAAAGGAGCACCTAGGACAGTTTTAGCCAAGACGATGAAGAGGGTATTCAAACATGGGGAGGTAGCATATGCCACATAATGCTTGATCACTACTCAGAAGGATTCAGAAGGTCGAAAACAATACCATACATAGATCAAGAGTTTATTGGGATGACATCAATAGGTCTTTGAGGCAATTCCATCGGGGAGACCACCTGACAGGGGGTTTGAGAACACCATGGATTTGGAGGAGGGGGCCAAACCTATGATCACCCCCCCTATCATCATCCTAGGAGGTTCAAGGATGAGATAGAGGAGGAAATCAAGGAATTGCTGGCGATGGGACACATCAGACCGAGAAACAACCCATTTTCTTCTTCAGTTGTCTTAGTTCTGAAGAAGGATGACACCATGAGGATGTGCATTGATTACTGAGCCTTGAACAAGAAAACCATCAAGAACTGGTACCCTATCCCATGCATTGATGAGTTGATGGATGAACAACATGGGGCAATTTTCTTCTCAAAATTGATCTACGCTCTGGATATCATCATATCAACATCTGAGAGTAGGAGATAGAGAAGACAACATTTTGATGTCATTTTGGACACTTCAAGTTCCTAGTTATGCCATTTGGGATAACCAATGCACCCTCTACATTCCAGTATTGCATGAACCATATATTCAGGGATCAGTTAAGGAAATCAGTCTTGGTTTTCTTCAATGACATCTTGATCTATAGTCAGTCATGGAAAGAGCATATGAGGCACCTAGATGAGGTATTGAGCATCATGGAGGCACATTCATTATATGCCAAAGAGTCGAAGTGCCTGTTCGGTATGATAGAGCTGCTTTACTTAGGCCACATCATCAGCGCACAGGGGGTACAAGTGTAGCAAGAGAAGATCAGGGCCATTCTAGATTGGCTGACGCTTAGGAATGTGACATAATTGAGGAGCTTCTTTGGGCTGTGTAGCTATTACAGGAAGTTTGCCAAGGTTTTTTCTCAGCAGATCTTACCAAGCATGGGGCCTTCATATGGACCAAGAAATCATAGGAAGCCTTTGATCAAATGAAGGAAGTCATGGGAAATTGTCCAGTGTTGTCACTACCAGACTTCACCTTGCCATTTGTACTAGAGTGTGACACATCTGGCGAAGGGATCGGTGCAATTTTGATGCAGGGAGGACACCCCATTGTATTTGAGAGCCAAAAGCTTAGTCAATATGAGAGTTTGTACTCCATTTATGACAAAGAAATGTTGGCATTCATGCATGCCTTGACCAAGTTCAAGTAATGTTTGGTGGGAAGCAAATTCATGGTCAAGACCAATCACAATAGTTTGAAGTATTTCCTTGAGCAGAAGGACCTCAGTGAGCGCCAACAAAAATGGGTGACGAAGGTACATGAATTTGACTTTGACATAGAGTGTGTCAATGGGAAGAAGAACATTGTGGCCTATGCACTATCGAGGAGACCTGCGGCATGTTCTTTGATGGAGATTTCAGTAGATTGGGAATCCCACTTGTTAGTGGAATATTCCAAGAACAAGTTCGCTTGTGAGGTGATGGATGGGAAGATACAGGATGACTGGTATAGGGTCATTGATGATGCCATATTTTACAAGGATAGAGTCTACTTGGTGCAAGATTCAGGGCTCAAGAAGAAGATCCTCACTGCACTTCATGATTCAACTCTAGTAGGCCATCAAGGGTTTTTCAAAACCTATAGATAGTTCAGAGAGAGGTTCTCATGGAAGGGCCTCAAACAGGACATTATGAGACACATCAGTGAGTGTGTGACTTTCCAGCAGAACAATTCAGAGCATGCTCTTCCAACAGGGCTACTTCAGCCACTCCCCATTCCAGAGCATAAATGGGAGAGTATATCTATGGACTTCATCATAGGTCTACCCAAGGTCCAAGGTAAGGACTGTATCTATGTAGTGGTCAATAGATTGACCAAGTTTTCTCACTTTTATGCCATACCGACAGAGTACTGTGCAGTTCAGGTAGCCGAGATTTTCTTTAGGGAGGTCTTCAGACTTCATGGGTTGCCAAAGAACATTGTCAGTGACAGGGATAGTCGGTTCATAGGGACATTTTGGAGAGAGTTGTTTCGGTTGGTGGGGACAGAGTTGACACCTAGCACCAGATATCACCCTCAGACAGATGGGAAGATCGATATTGTCAACAAGTGGGTTGAAGGGTATTTGAGGAACTATGTAGGAGGAAAACGGAGAACGTGGGTAAACTGGTTACATTTAGGAGAACAATGCTACACCACCACCTTCCACATGTCCATTGGTATGAAACCCTTTCAAGCATTGTATGGATATGATGCTCCCACTTTGGTAGACTTGATATTCGAGGAGAGAAGAGCACCCAAGGCCAAGGATTGGATCATAGAGAGTCAGGATATTCTCAAGTTGTTGAAAGAGAACCTACAGATGACGCAAAATCGACAGATGATAAGTGCGGACAGGCAGAGGATAGAGAACAACTTTGAGGTTGGAGATTTGGTTTTCTTGAGACTCCAACCCTACAGATAGTCATCTCTGAAGAAGAGTGGAGCCGAGAAGCTCAAGCATAGATTTTATTGTCCTTACAGGATCATGCACCAAGTAGGCGAGGTTTCTTATGAGCTAGAGCTTCCAGAGGGGAGCAAGATTCATAACGTGTTCCATGTGTATTTTCTAAAAAAGGAAGTGGGACAATTCATTAGCACATCAGAGGAGCTTCCCCCATTGGATGAGGAGGGATAATTGAAGTTAGTTCCGGAGGAGGTTTTGGAGTTCTAGGAGAGGAAAATGAGGAGCAGGGTCATAAGAGAGTGTTTGATCATATGGAGAGGGCTTCCAGTAGAGAACGCTACTTGGGAGAGAGAGTAGGTGTTGCAACACCCTAGACTAGTATTTGTTGAGGACAAACAATTTTGGGAAGGGAGGAATGTAATGTCCCTTTCCAAATAGGAGCTCCATAGAGGAGTATTAATGGTATAAACCACCCTATTAGACTATATCCAGGGCCAAAGAGGGGTAAACAGGGTTACTATAGGTCACTCCAGTCACCTATAGGGTTTCAATAATGATTTAGGGTTTTGGAAGTCAATAATGATTTAGGGTTTTGGAAGTCAACAGTGAATTAGGGTTTCACCATGATTTAGGGTTTTGGAAAGATATAAAGGAAGGGTCAATGACCTAATTCATCATCATGCAGATTATGACTTGTCATTGAGGAGAGAGGTGCATCTCAAGAGAGATAGTTTAGTGGATTCTAGGAGGAAGACACCGGTTGGTTGATTTCAGTATTGAGAGAGACACCCTAGTCACCGGGAAGATCACATAGGTCTTCCATCATCCTTCAAAAACAGTTACTTAGTAATCAACAGGAAGGGTGCATTCATCCATAGGGAGGGCGCAACTTCTGAGAAGTTTAGAGATCGACTTGTCCCATCCAGGGAGAATTCTAAGATTTCCCTCCAACCCATTTGAGAGGAAGGAAAGGCACATATATTTCCTCGTTCCTCGGAAGATTCCAACAGAGGAATCATCTGGGGTGCATTTTTCTAGACTTGGGAGTGCGTCACTTTTGGCGGATACATTCGGGGTTCCCGAGCGAGCATCAGGCCATCTGGGGGATCCATCTGGGGTCCAAACCCTCCAGCAGAGGGGTTGAGGTATATCTCCTAGGGAAAACTTTCCAGACTTCCAGTAGTTACCGTACGAGCTGCCATAGTTCCAACAAATTAATTGATCCCGCAGTGCTCACATATTTTGGGTATTATCTTTTGTTGTTTATTTGTATTCCAGCTAAGATCCTTTTGTCTTTTGATCTAGCCAAGTGTTTTCATTTTATTCAGCCGCATTCAGCTTATTGTAATCCACAGAGATATCATAATATAAAAATTTTAGTCCTTTGTCACATTTATTATTGTATGACCATTTATATGCTGTAAACGATTGATCCTACACACACATTAGCAACATTTCCTATAATAGCCAAGTCAGGAACATTACACATGACTTAACAATTAAAATTGTTGTTTTGAATGACTGAGACTCTTGGTGGACAAACACCTAGCAAAAGTTGTCCGACTGAGCTAAAACTTGGTCCAAGGGTGTAGGGGGTCTCATTCCATTTCGTTTGAGCACAAATACCCCTAGAAAAATCCCAAGGACCTAGTTTTTACAATATTTTCTCAAAAATAATTAAAAATAATTAATTAAATTACCCAACCTGGGGCAATTTTAATTAATTAAAAAAAACCCGTCTAGTCTTGATAGAATTCCGCGAAACTTTCTGAGATGTCATACATGGTCATTTACATCATTCCTAAACACTAGATACTATAGGAAAAACCTATTAGAATGTATTTCACCACTTTGGAGAAATTATTTATGGGAGTGAAAAACTCAAGGGAAATTACTAAGGCTAAAAAACCCAATTAATAACCTGTGGATAAAAAAAACCCAGTGAAAGGAACTCTCCTGATGAAGAAATCCTAAGGTATATGACCTAAATATGCTCCATCCAAACCTATTAAATTATTAACCCAGGAAGGGGTGCAAAAATTCGAGTTACAAAAATATGTGCTAGAGGAAAACATTTGCCCTGTAGAACCAAACAGTCTCTAACTCGGTAGCATATGATGATGCATATCTTCATGGTACATGGAGTTGACCCCCTAGCTGAATAGGTGGTCTGCAGGGCTAAAGGACTCTATATTTTTTATTCTGGATAGGGAAAGCACATCTCACATGTGGAAAAGAGAGGTAGCCACAGAAGGAAATAAATTGCGTGGGTGGTGCAGACCGTACAAAAGAGTTCGTGCAAGATTTTTGTACATGTATGTGGGTTGTAGTGGGAATAGTCATGTATGTACGTGGGTTGCAGTGGGAACAATAGCGTATGTATGCAGGTTCCAGGAAGGACAATCGAGTATGTTTGTACATGTTCTTTTCAGCACGAGAAACTTCGTACATATTGACGTCAACACCAGTACTGGTGATGTTAGCAGGTCATACATGTGGTCTGCAATAAATTTGTAAGTTGGGATTTGTTCTGGGAAGTTTCCTAATTTTTTGGTTGTAGAGAGGAATTGTTTTGTCCTCATATGTGGTGATTTTTGTAATCTATTGAGAGGGTTGGTTTTTCCCTCAGAATTTCCAAATTTGACAAGAGTTACAAAACATAAATTTTGTGTCTCATATGTGTTGATGATTCATCTCTGATCTTGTTGTTTCCGCTGCTATATTTTCAGTCAATAATTTTAGTGAAAAGTTGTTCAGTGATAACAACTAGGGTTTACTATTAGCTCACTAGGAAGCAATTTTCAGATTTGAAATTAGTCACATAGAGTTGCATGTGAAAATTGACAGTTATTTGTTGTACCATGTTGTTTTTTTTTACTCTAGAGGCCATATAAAGCCTCTTTGTTTATGAATGTTGGTTCAAATATGGATTGCACTTAGTCCTATTTTGGTTGAATGCACCCTTTTTATATGCATGAGAAAAATTTACATATTTGTGTCCAATGGTTCAAATTCACATGGATGTATATGAATATATGTATTTTTATTAAATTTGAATATTTTATTTATTTATTGGTTGTTCATTTTTTTTGGTTTCAGTCCGGTTAGTAGTTTTATTGGTCCATCGGTTTGGTGATCGTTTCAGTTACTAGTTTTTAGGGTCCATTGGTTTGATGACTAGTCTGATTTTGATAACATTGTGCCTTGTATAGTAATCTCATGGGAATATGCACCAATGGTAGTTAGGCATCCTCCATAAGTGTGTCAAGCATAGATCAATGTGCATAAATATCCAACCAACTCCCAAATAATAGTGCTCCATTGAGGAACGTAACATGGGTTCACATTGACCAATTCATATAATATATGAAATGATCCATGAGATATGCACCCTAGGAAGATGTGCAAATGTGGTTATGACCTCCAATTTGAATAATAAAATACTCCTCTGAAAGTTGAATGGCCTAGAAGAATGTGTCAAGGTGGTCAGATGCACATACACTAACACTATAACTCCTCCAAATAGATTACAAAAATAGGATGAAGAGGTTAGGGCACCATCTCTTAGGCTCTCAATCTCGTCTATCAAGAGAAATCTATAGAAACATGCACAAAGAGGTGTTGAAACTTTGGCTTAAGCTATTAACAGTGGTTAGTCTTCATTAGTGTTCTTTAACTTTTATTCATTAGAACATTAACTATAGCATAAGGATCACTAGAATAAAGACATTCACAATGTACTCAAGAATTTATCTCGGGAAACCCTCTTGGGGAAGAAAACCCAACAAAACTTCTTCAGTATATATTTGCCAACTAAGTACAATGTCAATACACAAATCTCTCCAAGAGAGATAAGCCAAAATATCACATATACACCAGAAAACCTAGCTATAGTAGATATGTCTCAGACCTTCTATCCCATACCCTTGGATCTGTCACCAAATTTTGCAACCAAGTAACCATAGAACTGCACTGGAAATGATATCAGACCTGCACCATGATACACCTCAGAAAGTGCTCGACCTTGCACTCATGAATTGACTGCCTCAGACCTCTGATAAAGGTGAGTAAAGGATAATCTATTGTGAGGTGCCCAGCCTCCTATAAATAGGAGATGTACTTCCCAAAATAGGGTCGACTTTCACACATGTCACTTTCTAATTTGATGTTGTCGTTTGTGATGAATTAATAGAGACAACTTGACAATTATAATTTTACTTTGTACTCTTAGGGCTTTGTTATTTGCCTTTTACAATACATCAATGGATCCAACTTTACATAAGTGCTTTTGCATTATTCTCTTAGTATTTTCACTTGATCAAACATAATAAGAAAATCTTCTATATTTTCTCAAACTTCAACACTCCCTCTCAACAAAGAAGGTATTCTTCTCGCACGATCTTCAACACTGCTTCTGCATGTCTACACACTTGACCATTGACTTGTTGGCATCATTAAATCTGTACATCACAAGACATTTTGTAACCACACACAAAATTAATCTAGGATAACATCAACATCATCTCACTAGTGGGAACAACAATCATGACGAGACTTTCTTCCATCTCACATAGAACTAGGAAACTAGTTCTCCCATAGAACCATCTAGCTCACACAGAATCAGGGTTCTCATGTAGAACTAGGTAACAGGGTGACTAAGTCTCATATGGATTCTAACTAGTGCATACAAAACTATGCTCTCATGTTGGCACAACAGGATACCAGATTAACTAACTGGTAACACATTCCCTCCCCGAGGGATCTGCATGACGCCCTCCCCGAAGGATTCATGATTTACAAGAATAGTGCATGCACACTATCCACCCAGTTGTCTCACATCACTGGGATTACACCCTCCCCGAAGGATCCCCATTAAAACCTCCAAACCCACACATGGTTGGCCCTCCAGTCCTCCCCAAAGGATCCACGTTAACACCTCCAACCACACACACGGTTGGCTCTCTAGCCCTCCCGGAAGGATCCACTGGGAAATACACCCTCCTCAAAGGATTCACATACACTGAGATTGTGCGAGGTCATGTTGACTGGTCCCATAGTAAGTGCCCGAGCATGACAACCTGCTGTCCACACTATACCATGCTGTTACCTGGAGTTTCATTTGTAACACATCACTCCCTCTCATGAGGGAAGTCCTTCTGGACCACTCCAAGCTTGTCCCTTAGGTACTCATACTTCACCCGTGACAGAGGCTTGGTCAACACACCTACTACCTGCTCATATTTAGCCATATATTGGAGCCTCACTACTCCCCTTTGCACCATATCTATGATATAATGGTACCTGATCTTGATATTCTTTGACTTATAGAGGAAACAGAAGGAATCTGGACACTGGAATTTGACGGCTCATGCTCGAGTAATGGGTCAGGTGCAAGAATAGTCTTGACATCCCCTTCAGGTGAGGTTTTCTATCGCTCTTATAGATTGGAATTTAATTGCACCAACAATGTAGCCGAATATGAAGCCCTTATTCTGGGACTCAACCTGGCCATTGACAAAGGGGATACAATCCTAGAAGTAAAGGGTGATTTGGACCTCATCGTCTCACAGGTCCTAATGAGGTTTGCAACTAAGAACGAAAAGTTAAAGAAGTATCGAGATATGGCCCAAAATATTTCAAAGACTTTCAAAAAAATGTCACTTGAAGCTGTTCCTCGAGAAGGGAACCATGTAGCAGATGCTCTGGCTGTTTCATCATCCACTTTGCAACCTTGCGAAGGACCTCTTCATGATCAGTGCAAGATGGAGGTCCTCTTTAGACCTTCTATTCCCAACAATTTGGAGCATTGGCAAGTTTTTGAAGATGATGATCAGATTATTAGATTCATGGAGAACAACAAAGAATTCACAGATACACAAATAAATTTCTTGGCTGAATCTATGGACTTGGAAGTCATCAACCTGCAAAACAACACCTTGCCGAAAGGGTGCATTCCTCTGGAAAATCTTTTTGATAGACATGATGTTTTCAAGGGAAGAAGAACTAACAAGCAAGTTGCGGAAGCCCTGGAGTTCAATATTGGCACTGAAATGGATCCACGAGCAATCAAGATAGGAAAAGGGACTATCGAAAAAGAGAGGAAGGCAATACTTAACCTCATCAAAGAATTCAGAGATATCTTTTCCTAGAACTATGATGAACTAAAATCCTATAGAGGAGATGTTATCTAGCACACCATACCTTTGATCGAGGGAGCCAAACCTTTTCGGCAAAAGTTGAGGCACATCAACCCGAAGTTGGTAGGGAAAATACAAAAGGAACTCCAGAAGATGGTTGACGCAGGTATCATAGCCCCTATTAGGTATTCTTCTTGGATGTCAAATCTCGTGGTAGTTCGGAAGAAGAATGGAGACATCCACCTTTGTGTTGATTTCCGCAACCTCAACCAGATGTCATTAAAGGACAATTATCCTCTCCCGAGAATGGAACACCTACTCCAACGAGTCACAGGAGAAGGAATGATGTCAATGTTGGATGGATTCTCAGGATACAACCAAGTTTTACTCAAAAGGGAGGACTAGCTCAAGACTACATTTACTACGCCTTGGGGAACTTTTATGTGCTTGAGAATGCCATTTGGTCTTATGAATGAAGGTGCAACTTTTCAGAGAGCAATGGACTATGCCTTTAGAGACCTCATACAAAATATCATAGAAATCTATCAAGATGATCTCACAGTGGTGTCAAAAGAAAGGAAAGATCACCTTTCCCATCTTAGAACTGTTTTTGAACGATGCAGGGAGTATGGCATTTCACTAAACCCTAAAAATATGTTTTCGGGATTGACGAAGGAAAATTGTTGGGACACGTGGCTTCATTAGGAGGAGTTTCCATTGACCCTGAATGAGTTCAATCAATTAAATATGTTCATCCCCCATTCAACAAAAAGGCTTTGCAGTTTTTCCTTGGAAAGATCAACTTCATCCGCAGATTTGTACCTAACTTTGCAGAAAGGATAAAACCTTTGAGTGCTTTGATAAATAAGGATGTCTCTTTCAGATGGGGAAAAGAAGCCGACAGATATTTTGAAGACATCAAGAACACTATCTCTCAAGCCCCCATCTTGATCAATCCTGATTTTTCACGAGATTTCATCATTTTCTCATTTGCATCCCAGGACACCATTGCAGGAGTATTAATGCAGAAGGATGATGACAACTTCGAACATCCCGTGGCTTTCATGAACAAAGTCCTGAGAGATTCAGAATTGAACTACACCATCATGGAAAAGAAATCTTACGCTTTGGTCAAGTCCCTCCAACACTTCAGAAATTATGTCGGTTATAACAAGATCAAGGCTTATGTCCCGTACCCATCTGTGAAGGATGTCTTGTCATAGCAAGACTGTATGGGCACCAGAGGAAAGTGGGTTTCGAAAATCCAAGAATACGACTTAGAAATAAAACCCACCAAAATAGTAAAAGGACAAGGTTTGCCCAGATGCTCACTGAAAGAAATCAAGAAGCTATACAGATCGGTGAAAATGAGCAGGTGAATGTCATAACCAGTGAATTAGAACATGATGAGTGGTATTCTGACATAGTCTATTACTTAAAGAACTTGTCATGTCCTGATCATCTAGTGGACCACAAGAGAAGAGCTTTGAGATTGAAAGCCATGAAGTATTGCTTAACGAAAGATGGACTTGGATGGAAAAATCCAGACGGTCTTATACTTCGATGTGTGAACCAGGATGAGGCAAAGAAGATCTTGAAGGAGTTACACTCTGGATACTGTGGTGGGCATTTTTCTGCAAGTACCACTACCCACAAGATATTGAGAGCAGGGTATTATTGGCCAACCCTATTCTCAGACGCTTATCAGCACATCCGGTCCTACCAACCTTGCCAATTGTTCACAGGAAAACCAAAGCTCCCAGCCCAGCCTTTGAAACCAGTGGTAGTAGAAGCACCTTTTCAGCAGTGGGGTTTGGATTTTATTGGCGAGTTCAAGGACAACTCAATTAATGGATACCGATGGATTTTGACCGCTACAGACTACTTCACCAGATGGGTTGAATCAATTCCTACAAAGAAAGCCACTGAAGAGGTTGTCATGAATTTCTTGGAAGACTGGATCATAACAAGGTTTGGAATACCTTCCAAGATCACTACAGATAATGCCAAGGCTTTTAGTTCCTACGCTTTGGTAGAATTTTGTTTCAAATATGGAATTACCCTGTCCCATTCTTCGAATTACTATCCACAAGGAAATGGGCTAGCAGAATCAACCAATAATAATCTTATGAATATTCTAAAAAAGGTGGTTGATGAAAATAAGAAGTCATGGGATAGCAAGCTAAAGTATGCAGTATGGGTGGATCGAATAACGACGAAGACATCCACAGGGAAAACTCCTTTCGAGCTAGTGTATGGACTTGAAGCAAAACTCCCTGTGAATCTCCAAATTCCCATTCTTCGATTTGTACAACAATATGACATGGATGCCGAGGCAATCCAAGGAAGAATAAACCAACTGATAGAATTAGACGAAACTCGAAGAAATGCCTTGGGTCAGATGGTAAAGAACCAAGAGAAAGTAAAGAACACTTTTGATCACAAAGCCAGGGGAAAGAATTTTTCCGAAGGAGATATTGTTCTTTTATGGGACAAAAGAAAAGAGAAACCTGGTATGCACAAGAAATTTGACAGCCTGTGGGGAGGTCCTTACAAAATCAGAAGTTGTGCAGGTATAAATTCCTACAACCTGGAAACAATGGAAGGAGAAATATTGAAATTGCCAGTAAACGCTTTGCAGTTAAAGCGTTACTATCCTCCAGAAAAATGATCATACAGGTAAGTATTCACTTCCGTGTATTATACCACATTGTTTGATTCCTTTTACATATGCATCTTGTTTGTTTTCTTGTTTTACTGCCTTATATGCACATTTATTTACTGCCTTATATGCACATTTATCATGTATTTGCTATTGCTTTACGGGGTGGAAATACCACCCCGTCTTTTGTCGTTGATGCCCTTTTGTCGAGTGTGAGCACGTCACAGGTCTACGCCAGAGATTGCTGAGGTTCTCCTGTGCTCTACAGTCAACACATGTCCCCGAGTTGGATCCAGATGTTATCCCCGATATCTAGGGATAACTAGGAGATCATGTCTCGAGGCCCACATGGTCCTAGACATGGAGTACCAAGAGCAGGAGTGACTTGAGCATGGCCTTGGAGGGCCCATCTTTCTTCTTCTAAACCAGACTTGTCCTGTCAGAAGTACCA
>ML778043.1:339263-365679 GCA_009831015.1 Picea engelmannii
CTTTGTACATTATGTCCTTTAGCTTGTCTAAAATTCTGCCATTCCATAGTTTCCTTTTGTTTATATGCCAATGGATAAAATTGTTTTTTAATTGCGATAATGAAATCATTCCAAGAAAGAAAAATTTTACCATGCTTTTTCATTTCCTCCTGAATCTTGGATTCCCACCATATAAGTGTTGCACTATCCAATCTTAACGAAGCAAGCTGTATTTTGGTTTCATCATCTTGAATTTTCTGTATTCTACAATAGACTTCAATTTGATGTATCCAATTATCTAACTTCTCAGCATTAACTTCTCCATTGTAAATTGGCAATTCAAATTTTATATCAAGATTTAAAGAAGGAATTTGGGAAGGAGTTTTACCATGCCCCTTTGGAGAATTCGGAAGATTTTTCAAACTGGTAGAAGAAGAAGAAGAAGAAGATGATGGAGGAGGAGAGGGTGGTGGAGAAGCACCATTCCCTCCATTTCCGCCTGGAGTTTTGTCACCACCGCCTCCCTTATGCATTGAAGGGTTGGAGCCTTCACCCTATGACAATATGTTCCGTTCCATCAAGATCTTCATCATATCTCTCAACTCCATGACAGTTTGTCTGAGATCTTCTTCTTCGGTAGGAACACGGTCATGACTTTCTGCATGAGCCATGCTTGGTGAATGTCTCTCTGAAACTTGCGGTGAATGAATTTGCTTCCTCCTTGTCGGATGAGAACTTGGCTCCACAAGTTGACCTTCTCCTATTGTGAGTTTCAACCTTGTGAGCATCAGAAACAAAACTTGCAAACAATCAAGTCTTCAAAAACCAGTGCTCTGATACCAACTTGATCTAAAATGAAGAAGACTTGAAAAACTTGAAAATTATTGCAAGTGAATGTTATGTGTTTAAGGCAAAAGGATCAGTTTGAAACACATAGATTTAAGGATTACTTATGAAAATTATACATAGACAACAGTATAATAATTGAACATACATATGCACAACAATTGATAAAGGAGTTCACCCCTCTCTTGGGCTACATCTCCTGGTCCAGCTCCCAATGGATCATTATTATTAATTTCTCAAAAACTGCTCAAAAACATGTCTTACAATGCTCAAACTGACAAACCAACTGCTCCAATGGCTTCAGAACGTCCCAAAACCCCTGTCTGGGCTCTTTCGGCACCTCAATCGGTCGAAAAATGAAGAAGTTAGGCCTCCTAGAAGTTCCCCCTTCAAGCTTGTTGTCTCTGCATCTACAAAACGCACCCCCCATGATTGAACCTGGCTCACACGCATTATATGGCGTAAAAACCCAGCACTGGGTGCAACCGCACCAATGGTGCAAACCGTAGAATGGTTAAGGCGCCTCCAGCCCCTAATCGCCTAGGCACCTAGGCATGTGGCGCATATGACCGCGCGCTTGGAAAAAGTGCTTAAACCGTCATAACCGTTGGAACTCCTTTCCCACGCTCCGGTCTTATGGAAAACCACAGGCTATATAAAATAACCCCCCCACGCTTTATACACAATGGTATGGGTTACAATGTGGATATATGGTATATAATACAAATTGCGCGCGGGTCATTACAAATGGTCATATATTACATAATAAATCCACGGGTCGGGGCTAGGCCCCAGCCTGACCCCCCTCCGTTTTGAACATTAAACAAACATAAAAATATTTGTTACCACATAGTTAACAAGAACCATGCGGTGACACATTAGTCATCGAAGGTTTGTGAAGTCTTTACACTGTGGGGGAGGTTCGGGGGTTGAACCCTGTGGACTCCCATAAAATTTTACATACAACCAAAAGACCAAATAATGAGTGACACGTGGCGCCCATGGATTGGGCCACGTGTCCTCATACCATTTTCCATCCAACAAACACGTGTCACTCCCTGATTCGACAATTCCCAACCAATCAACATCTACCACATCACCACTGTACGGTCGTACGGTCCTGCCACGTCAGACCGTACGGACTGTACGGACTAGTATAGTCAGCATCAACATTTTTTGCCTGTTTGGCTTGACGAACAGATCACTATGTCTTCTCCATACATAGTCCATTTGACAAAGTAAATATACCACCAGAATCAGGAAGACGAGACGGACGCAATGGCACTGTTTTCGTCGCATTCCGAGCACTTTGAAATTTGAGCAAAATTTGATCCCCTGATCATCTTGGAAATGAGGGAAAAGCTTGGGGGCTGAACATTATGTTCAGACTTGAGGGACAAAGGGATGCATACTCAATATGAAGTAATTTCTCAAGAGTAACTTTTCTCTTAAGGTTGAATGCTTTCTCTCCTTTTCCATAGCTCGAAATTGTTCTCTTATAGCCTCCAAAATGCAACTAAAGGGCCGAATCAGAACGTTTCTAGTATATGGAAGACCAAATATCATATATCATTTGTCGTGACATGGAAACCCAACCTCATTTTGTATTTTTTGGCACAAATCTCGATATACACGAGCTATAGTGGAGCAACAAGCATATACACATCTTGCAAAACAGTTAGGAAGTGTATATGTGGAAAAATATATAATTTTGGCTCTGGATTTATCAAAAAAGGGGGTTGATAAGTCTGCATAGGGAAATGGAAAAAGACCCTCTGTGAAAGATAGCAATGGTGAGGCAAATCTTGCTATAACAAGATCATAGCCCATCCCAAATTGAAACAACATCCATATGTACTCTTCCGGTCTACAACACTACCAACCCAATCTAAATCTACATAACCTTCATGATCCAAACTATATCAGAGTCCATAGTCCGCTGTACCCTTCAGGTACCTCAAAACATGTTTTTTCGCAACCAAGTGAACACGTATTGGCTCAACCATACACTGACTCAATGTGTTCACAAAAAAACATATATCTGGCCTTGTGTTTGTCAAATACATCAATGAACCAGTCATCTGTCTATACATGGTGGCGTCCACTATCTATGAAAGTGACTCAATAACTTCTCCCTCTGGAAGTAGTAATGCCTCCCTCTCTGGGAGTGCCTCTACATACACTAGAGTTGATGTCATGGCTGCTCCTGCTGCTTCTCATGGCCTGACTCACATATTGGGAATGCTACACCTGCTCCATATGCTACACCTACAATATCCTTTGAATTTGATCTGGTGTCGTATCTCTTCAAGATATACTTAGTGTCAATACCAAGTTTAATATGAAAAATTGAGTCATAATTTTACCAGGTTATGCTTCCTGTCAGGTGACCTTACTGTCCACTGACCAGGTCTTCTCTTCGGGCACATACTATAAATGACATGCATAACACTATTGATCTCTCGTACCAGGGACAATGGCTCAATTACAATTTTAGGACTCCAGTATCAGGGACAATGGCCTGACTAAAATAAAAGAATGTTTGATGGGTTCCCAAAACTAGGGAAAATAACCCAACCTAGAAGTAATACATGAATCAAGTGAGAACTTGTTGAGTACCATGGATAATGGTCCAACTTACCAAAACAAACTACCAGGTTCCCATACCAGGGAAAATGACCTAGCTTACATCAATTACAACAAGTATACGATGAGATCACAACTTCCTTGGACATATAACCAAAATACAATTGACAGTACTCCCGTAGGACACCGGTCCATAAATACAAAAGAAAAATAATCACAACTCTTCTTGCTTTCTTTATTAGATACACACTTATTTCAAATTCAGTGATTAAATGCAAACAATACATACCTGGACTTACATTGCACTTGCTTGGGCTGAAGACTCACCTTTCACTTTGCACCCAGCGACCACCTGTAGCTTGTTGCTGCTTCCAAAGCCATAATTTGTGTATGTTTAAGTACCTCGATATTCTTCCAAGATACCAGCCTCCTGTAACACTTGTTTGTTGTCTATGATTTGATCCTTTTTGTTAGTGGTTCAGTTCTCTTGGAGATACATCAAGAAATTCCAACTGCGTACTTAGATGAGTATATTCTGCTCAAGTTTATCCATCAAAATCAAACAATCCCCACTCCAGAAATTCGATTTTTCATAGATAATGGATGGATTTATTAATGAACATCTCAAGAACTTGCTATTACTGTTTTCAATTGAATTGATATGTAATCTCTCCCATCATTGCTAGAAAACATGAAATGTTGTCATCGAGTAAGATCTTCAGATCATAACCTTTCTTCAATGATTTCCTAAATAATTCTACAACTACCATTACTTTGTCATCCTCACAAAGACCAGCAACACATATGTAGGTGTTGTAAGATCGAGATCATGTTCTTTATAAGGGTTTCAATCCATCATCCAATCTCCCAGCTTTGTATAAGGTAATTACCATATGCTCCAGAGTCTGCAACATCTTACATCACATCCATCTTTGATTTTGCTAGCTTGTTTATGTTTCAGATTGACATCATCCACTTTACTTTGTCCAGACTCATGACTGAGTCAAATTTCCTTTAATGGCACCAAGAATAACATAGAATATATTTGCGTGCTTTTACTGCTAATGACACTTGTAGGAGGTATGATCTCATAATCGACAAATAACAACTCCACTAAGTTTACGATAATGGCTACATCTAGATGAGAAGTTTTAGAGATACTTCCTAGGTAAGTTAAAATTTCTATCATGGCCTGAAAACTTGGTCTTCTTTAGTGTTGACACTACTCAAAACACTGCACTAAAAACTCATCCTTGTCTCTTGAGGTTTGCACAATAGTTGTCCAAGTGATCCTTGAAAACTTGCCTCAAAATAGTCCCTTAATTGCAGGTCAATATTTCCCTTGATGCCTCACCAAAAATAGTTATAAAGGCTGGCTTATCTACTCCAGAAATCTTCTCTCAAGATAGATTTGTACAACAATTACACACCTCTGTAATTCATACTCAAAGAAATTATGAAACTTCACAAGATATATCTATAATACATGCTTATAAATGGTCTGAAACTTCACTTTGACTGCTCCTGAAACTTTCCACGGATGAGATCTGACCTTGTCTTGACTCATTCTAAAGAAACCCTTAAAATCAGCTAAAGAAATCACACTGAACTAGGTCTTATCCTTAGTCAAGGGACTCACACTGTACACATTCTTGTATCTTCGCTTGGATACAAAATATAGATTATAATTCCATATGAGATAGAATTGAAAACTCAACAAAACAATGAAACCAAAACTTCACGTAAGTGTTTTGAGGCTTGTGCTGAAGATAGGTTTTAGAAATTGCACCAAAGACATTCTTTAAACTCATATAAAGACACCATAAACTCATGTCAAAGTCCCATTCCTTTGCTTGGATGCAACTTCATATAAATCTCAGTCTTCCTAAAAATTCGCCCAATAACTGATCTTAATATTACTAAAATTCGCCTTGAAACTCAGACAAATGATTCTATAATTTGTACCAAACCTAGCCTCAGAAGAAGCCTTCAACTTGCTTCTGAAACTTGCCAAGCATACCATAGATATGCGCTAGTATTTGTGCCAAAGAGACTAGAAAAATCTTGCAAAATATCAGTTATGATGCTCTTGATATATTTGCCCAAACATCCTTCTATATTCACTAGAATATTCTGTGTTTTGCCTCAAACTTTGCCTCTTATATTGCTTCTCAGAACTAGCGAACTGTGATATGTCTTCTTCCAGGGTGGATCTGATACCATCTTGAAACTTTGGCTTAAGAAGTTAACAATGGTCAGTATTCATTAGTGTTCTTTAACTTTTAATCATTAGAACATTAACTGTAGCATATAGATCACTGAAAGAAAGACATTCACAGTGTACGCAAGAATTTATCCCGGGAAACCCTCTTGGGGAAGAAAACCCAACAAAACTTCTTCAGTATAGATTTTCCAACCAAGTACAATGTCAATACATAACTCTCTCCAAGAGAGATAATCCAGAATATCACATATACACCAGAAACCATAGTTGCAGTAGATATGCCTCAGACCTGTTTTCCCACACCCTCAGATCTTTTAGCAAAGTCTGCAACCAAGTAACCATGGACCTGCAATGGAAATGAGCTTGGACCTGCACCATGCTACATCTTAGAAAGATCTCGACCCTACACTCATGAATCGACTGCCTCAGACCTCAGATAAAGGTGAGTAAGGGATAATCTATTGTGAGGCGCCTAGCCTCCTTTAAATAGGAGATGGACTTCCCAAAACATGGCCGACTTGCACACATGTCACATTCTAATTTGATTTTTCCATTTTCCATGAATTAATAGAGCTGACTTGACAATTATAACTTTACTTTTTACTCTTAGAGTTTTGTTATTTTCCTTTTACAATACATCAATGGAGCCAACTTTACATAAGTGCTTTTGCATTATTCTCTTAGGTTTTTCACTTGATCAAACACACTAAGATATCTTCCGTAGCTTCTCAAACTTCAATAAGAGGTCCACATGGTTGTTATAACCATCTCAAGTAAGTGGAACAACTTCAAAGAATGTGCCAAAGCATAGATCCTTGTCGAAAGACCACCTCTAATGCATGCATCCTAGGAAAGCGTGCATGAGAAGTGGAATGCCCTCGAATATAATCATGAAATGCCCTCAAACTATACATCATCATGTGAACACATATAAGACCATGGGTAAGAGAAAAATATCACCCTAGGAGAATGTGGAAGGATCAAGATCCACCTGCAAACACCATCAACCTCCTCAAATCATGATCCATAAGTGGAGCGACTTAGAAAACAATGCAAACATAGGTTCCCATGCCTCCAAATGTGTGAAAAGATGCCAAATAAGAGGAGCACTCCACATCCTCAAGTAACCAACCACTCAAATGATGTGACATCAATGCCAAACTGCCAATATCCTCATGGGAGTTCACGCATCCGACAAGAATGAGCTCAAGGTTTAGAAATCAAAATAATGAAACAATAATCATAGTGAAACCTTAGGAACTCATGGAAAAAATATACTAAGTAATCAATCCACCACATCAAGGAGATATAATTAACCAATAATACTTAGGGAAACCCTTATTTTATGGGTACCCCTCTCCATAAATGTTCCAAGGGTCAATCAAACGTGTGAACAATGCTATGTAAGCCCTCAAATATCATATGTTCTAGATGCAAGCGTCCAAACCAGAGTTAATGATGCCAACTAGGTCATTTAACCATGGTGTGCCCATAATAATCCATAGAAAACAATCCCTCTATGGGGATGTGCTCTAGGGGGTAACAAAAATAGAGAAAGTCTCCTTCAAACACCTCAGAACTCACCACAAAGGTGGTTGACATTGTCACAAGATAAGTGCCGAGGAGATTGCTTGAGTTAACCATAATTTTCCCTGAGTCTATAAATTGCCTCATCAACTTGAAAATCTTTGATGTGTGTGATGAAAATCACAAGTATAGGGTATACAATATTGAGGAGTAACAACAAGTTCATTGAGTGATGGAGTAGGTGGGCATTTTTTGTCGAACCCACTCAATATGATTGCACACTCCTTTTAGGGAGGTGTAGTAGATAAGATATAATAACTTTATGAATGTCCACAAGCAACCGAAGTTAGTGAATGAAACTAGAGGTTATAATAAGCCACTATTGTTAGTAGGCGAGTTACCAATAAGCCATTTCATAAGACTATATTTCATTATAGATAAGCCGAAATAATTTGTTATCGATAATCCATGACATAAGAATGGTAGAACAATGACTACCCTATTTGATTAGTTAGATAGGCAGGAGAGCCTAAAGGCGAGTGATTGATGATAGATAGAAATTATGTCTATAATGACAATGATGTGAGGGTGCCAAGGTCGCTTGTAATTGACAAAATAAATACATCTAAAATATAGAGTAGAAGGGATAAATCCATATGAAAACTAAACATGAGTACATTGTTATGCAAAAGGAAAATGATAAAAGAGGGGGCACTACTTTGCAAAATAGGTAGATATGGAGGAGGAGGAGCTATCTCATCATCATCAATCATTATGATTGTACTAATGCAAAGTATGATGATATCCACTAGGAAATTCCTAGGGTTGAGACCTAATTGGGGAATCCTTGGGGGTGTGCTTGGATGCAATCTAGTGAAGATGGGCCTAACATCTGAGTTAGTGGATAAAAATCTATTGATGAACATCCATTTGCTCGATCTATGTGGGGGAAAATTATTTCCTTGATACCAAAGTGGACACATATTTATGGTATCATGTAGGTAGGCTACCATTTCTTGATAGAATTGAGGAATTTGTGCATCCTTGTCGACATATTGACCTTTGTATCTATGGCTCATTTGTTTGCTTGATGCTGCATGGCTCCAATCACTAATATACACTAGAAAAAATAGGTGACTGATGTAGTACAAGTGGGCTTAAAGAAGTCTTATGAGTTCTCTTTTATATGAATAATTCTCTTTTCTATGAGTAATCACCTATCTAAGAGCCAAACATCTCTAATCTGGATAGAAAAAATAATAAAAAACTGTCCTAGGAAATCATTGTATAAACATAGTACCTCTATCTAACAGTATATATCTCTATCTATATTGATCTTCTATAAATGAGAGAATTGGCGTATCTTATCCATCAATGGAATATGGTGGTTGGAATCCACACTTAAATGATGAGAACATACCCTCAACTAACCTAAAGGGATCTTGAGGTTATGTGATCATTGATGTTGAATTTCATCAAAACTCCACATTCCTCTCAATTTGTTCAAGTTTCACTCTTGATTCCTTGATATTACAATGGTGCACCCATTGGTCATGAAGGTTCTATAGTAGGATCCATAACCTCCTATCATTCTTAATAGCCTAGGATATTGTATGATGATTTTTGCCAATTTTTTTATTGCCTCTCTTTGCCTCCCCCTTTTAGTTTTCCCTTTCTTGCAATAGGTTTCTCAACTTTCATACATTATGTGGTGTGTACCACCCTATCTAGCCTTTGACTTGCAACCATTTAACCCCCTACCTCTTTTCTATTTTGTATCCCCAAGTCCCTTTACTCAAAACTTCTTCTTTCTCTCTAGTTGATCAAGCTCCTCTCTAGATTCCTTGCTATTTCACTGGTGAATCCTTTGGTCAAGAAGGTTCTATCAGAGGATCCATATCCTCTTATCATTGTTAATAACCTAAGATCTTATACAATGATTTTTTCCAAATTTCCTCCATTGACCTATTATTTCGTCTCATTGGATTCCCATTTTGGTTCCTAGTTCTTGTAATAGGTTTCTTAGTTTGCATACCCTATATGGTTGTTGATGATTGCAACATCATGTGACATTCTCCAAATCGTTCTCCTCTAGACCGAGTTGATATGATCTGTAAGAGAGACCATGTGTTGGGTGTGCCCATATGATGGGTGTACATCAGAATTTGGACTGAGTTGTGATGACATGTGGTCTCTTGTCTACTCCTCTAGACTGAGTTGAGATGACTTGAGATGGTCTCCTGCCTTGTACTCCTCTGGATCGAGTTGAGTCGGCTTGAGATGGTCTCCTTCCTTGTACTCCTATGGACTTAGTTGAGTCATCTTGAGATGGCTCTCCATATGGTACTCCCATTGTTACACATTATTTTTGTCATCCTTATGACCGTTAATGATGTAAACCTATCTAGTGCCTTCAGAGGGGTCAGTGGCCTGAGTCCCTGAAGAGAGAAGGGAGAAGAACTTTTCCTGAGAAAAAAAGTCGCATTTTCCTGTGTAAAAACCTTATAAAAAAGGAAGTTCGCAGGCTGCCTATGTATTAGGGTGCATGAATGCCTGATTCTCATAGGATGCATCATAGCTAGGGTGCAAACAGTTCGCAAGTTTCACTATAAGCAGGGTGTGAGAATGCTTACATGTGGGAAAAACGAGCGTTTTCTAGAATCTTCTAGAAGAAGAAACTTCCATGGTGAGGTGGTATTCGAATGGTTTGGATCTTACTCACTTTCATGATTTAGTGGGATCATCCTAACCTCCTCACCTTATCCTCTTCAACTTATAAAAGGAGAGGAGCTCTCATGGAGAAGGGCTTCTTGAGATTTTGAGCTTTGGTTGGCTTGGAATTATTATCTTGGTTGGAGTGGCTTTGAGATTTGCTTTGTCAAGATAGATTGTGAGTAGCTATCCGATCCATGGTCTCAAAATCCTTGGAGAAAGAAGTGTGTGGGGAATGAAGGATAGTTGGAAGGGACCTTACGACATCAAGGCCATGGTTTTAAACTCTCTTTCACATTTAATATGATACAGTAATATGATTCTTTCCTATAAAGCTTGTTGTGTTTTATTGTATGATTCCTTGATCACATACATAGGTTTATATTGAGTTTATGATATTACTATCACTTTGGTTGGTTGCGTTCTTTTGCAGGATCATCATTGTATGAGTGTTGGAATGGAGCTAGGATGGCGATGGTGGAAGGATGCGACATTTACATGGTATGTCACCTATCCCTCTTTAGTTAGTAAATTCAATATCTAAAACTTAAGGAAAGCATCATGTTTTGGTGTGTTTTGTTCTAGATCCAGGTGGATCTAGGGAGATCAGTTAGTGTCCACACCTACCGATTAGTCCGATAACACCCGTGGACTCAGTTGAGTTAATATGTTGAGTGTGACGTCCCTGTGGGTGAGAATAGTTGGACATGTACCTAGTGGTTGAGTACTAGAGGATGAGAGAGATCCTTGCTATATTGTCCAAGAGTAAGATTTGTTGTAAACCTAATTTTTGTTGTAAAGGGTAAAAGTCGGCCCCACCATGTAAATATAATTAATATTGTGTCAAAGATTAATTATATTATTCAGTTAAAGAGGTCGACCCTATTGTGCATGTTATCCCCGATTTCTAGGGATAACTAAGAGATCATGTCTCGAGGCTCATAGGTCCTAGACATGGAGTACCGAGAGAAGGATTGACCTGAGCATGGCCCTGGAGGGCCCATCCTTATTCTCTTTCATCAGACTCATCTTGTTAGTAGTAGAAGAATCCATCACCTTTGGCTTGGACTTGTATCGGAGAAGACTCTTGCTCCATGAGGTAATTGGTCCAGGTATCATGGTATGTGTCACTTTTGGTCATTATAACCTTTAGATATATGCATCTTACTCCTATTATTTATAATGACTACTTGGATCTTACTTTGACCTACTTGACCATTGTTGAGGGGATTGACAGGGTTCCCTAGCAAGCCTGTACCCATAGGTTTTGGTTTTCCACCGGGGGGATTTCTAAACAGCCATCTTTTGCTCCCATCATATCATCACTTTTTCATCTTATCTCCTACTCATCTGTCCCATTCCCCTAGTCCAGGCATTAGGATGATCTCTTTATGGGGTTGCACCTTATCTTGTGTGAAGAAGGGGCTAAAGGCCCAGAAGGTAAAAGAAGTTGGTAAAAGATAAAATCCATAAAAATGAAACCTAGAGATGCCTCGCCCAGGGATCCTCGAGAAGGAAATAAAAATCCTCTCAGTAAGAAACAAGAGGGACCCTAAGAAAAATAACAAAACAAGACCTAACCAAGAGGATAGGGGGTCTCATCACAAGCCATCCTATTATGTTCATGGGTACCTAACAGCATGACATTGCCACTATCTGGTCACCACGCTAGGGTAGTGACCTTTGTTTGCATGGCCAAGGGAAAGGGGGTCTCATCACAAGCCAACCTATCATCTCTGTGAAAGTGCTTGTGGGTAACACTATCAACTCTGGTCACCACACCAAGGCACTGTCCTCTAGTTAGTCCTTGAAATAAAAAAAGAGAAAACAAATAAAGAAAAGAAAGAATAAAGTCAATAAAGGGCTTGGAAAAAAATTACATCCATGATGGGTACAACTCGCGTTCTACAAAGGCACCCACAGATAATATCATGCATCCCTGTCTTTCACTCTACCCGTATGTCTAGACATCCCTTATCCATAGCACCTCGTTCTACATGGTTTGGATGATACCCCTTGGAGACTTTCCTTTCCTTATGGATACTAGCCCAATAAGGTGTCTTGTCTTTTTCTTCAGCCTTGTATTGTAGGTCTTTGTAATATCTTTGAGCTATTGGATGATGTATCAGGGTTTTTATGCATATGTTTGATAATATTAATGATGAGATGTGACTAACATTGCTATGATCCCTGTGACTAATGAGCCCATGGAGGGTGAAGTTTTTGATGTGCAGGACCATGCCCGACGGACAGGTACCACGTGGAATGGTACACATGGGGAGGTGATTAGTTCAGACCTCCATGGGGATGAAGAGCCCATTAAATGGTTGTTGAGACCCCATTAGGGGGAGAGATAGGACAATGCTTGATTGAGCTTTCACACCTGAGAAGAAGAAGGACGTTCCATCAGAGACACTTTAGGTGAGCCCAACCTAGGGGGATTGACCCAATTGCTGTGGAATGTTGGCCCCAGATGACCCAGGACGTCACCAGAAGGCTTGTGACATCATCATGAGTGTATGGCCGATGGACAGGGTTGTTGGTACGTGTGTCATCTTGGAAGAGCCCAAGGAGGACTAACGTCTGGCTTCTGGATGCTGCACTGCCCCGAAAAAGGCCTAACATCTCCCTCAGGAGGGATTAACATCTCATATTTTGCTCATTTAGGGATTTAAAAGAACATTTAATATAAAAATAGTATGATTTTTGTTTGTATCCTTGTCGGCTATTTTTGATGACCTAAATTTAATAAAAGGTCATGATAGAGTATATATTGAGGAGTTTTCTCCTCATTTTGACATAACACACAACTCACTCTCATGTGACATCTGATTTTTGTGCCCTTGTTGGGTATTTGGTCTTTTTTAAGTGAGGTGCACTTGTTGAAGGAAGGAGTTTCTTGGCATATTTAGCATTTCTCTTGAAGGAAGGTTTACAACTAGGGTTTGCAATGCTATTTCTTCATGATATGTAAGTGTTTTTTCTGTAAAACTTCTTAATTGAATGGTTGTAGGCTTATATTCTTGCATTTATTTATAAACTTTGCTGATTTAAAACCCTAGGTGACAAGCACACAAGTAGGTCCTTGTTTCATGTCCCCTAAAAGAGAAATATTAAGCCATTGAAGAAGGAAGGAAGAGCCCAGCCATTGCTACACTCTTATTTCTTCTTTCCCTGTGCTAGCCATGCCTTTTAAGAGCCAATAAGGAGGAGACGTCCCAGGCCTAGGATATCTACACCTAGGGTCATCCTGCTTCTAGGGTTTGGTGATAGGGCCTTGCCATTGAAACACTCTCCCTCACCTCACTCTCTTGTCTTGACTTATCTTTTATGCTAGCCGTTTTGCCAAGTTTAACCTAAGGAAGGAGGAAAGAGCATGAGGCCTTACTTAAGAAACACCAGAGTGAGCCTCTTTCCCCTAGGGTTTTGATTCTAGGGCCCTGCCATTGTAGCACCCTAGAACCCTTCCCTCACATCCTTAGCCTTATATCCCTTCTACTTTGCATCCTCTCATTAATTGACTCCATTTACCCTTAGGCACTGATCTCATCTCCCCAACGTTGAAGTGATAGTGGCCAAACAACTTTTAAAACCTTTACAATTTGAAACCCTAACTAACTACTAACCCTAATTAGGCTGACGTCACTCCTGGATATTCCATATTGACGCAAAATTTGTATTTGATAAGAAATTAGATGATGGTTTGAGAGCATTTATTGAGTAAGGGATTGATTAAATACATTGTTGGCTACATCATATCAATATTTATTGGTGAATTGATATGTATTGCTTTAATTTCTTATATATTGATATCAGATAGTTATATGAGGTACTAACCCATTGAATTATAGCCTGCATATATTGTTTTTCTATTGTCTTGTTCCGGGTAGGTGTTCTCAGTTGGGGCTACACTTCATTATTGGATAATTAGCTGGACTATCTGACCTTGGTGGTAATCTGTGAGAAGGAGCTTTCACTTTGACCTTTATACTTTGGCCTTTTCAAAACCCTAGGTTACCGAGGACATCTCCCCTGGGCTAACCTCCCTGAATAGAAAGAACCTCCCCATCATGGTGACATTGGGTGGGGTAGGTTCCTGTTACACTAGTTTGGCCTCTATCTTCTAGCCATTTGACCTAGCTACAAACTGTGCGATAACATTTTGGCATTGTTGTCGAGGAACATTTAGTCAATTCTCCTCAAATGACAAACCTTTTCGGTAAGCCTTGCCTCAAAGACCTTTTCTTACAAGCTTACCTGGCGACTCCACTAGGGTGTTTTCCCTATTTCTTTGATAGTTTCAAGAAAACTATATGGCGACTCAACTAATGACGAAGCCAACAATGACTTCACAATGGGATCCTAGGAACTACATGCCTTTAGACATGAGCACAATCCCAGGATACCCTAGACAAATGCCCTCCTAGTATAAAAAATGGCTCCCTAGATTCGCTGGCATCGATGGGGAAAGCCCTGATTATCACATGAGCAGATTCTAGGCTTTCTTTAAACACTACCGAGTCAGTGATGAAGCTGAAGACTTGGTAATGAAACTCTTCTCCGCCACTCTACATGGAGAGAGTAGAAGATGGTACAATAATCTTCCAGCTGGCAACATCACATCTATGGACCAATTTGAAGAAATATTTCTTGCGAGGTGGGCTTTGAAATTGGAAGATATCCAATCATTGTTGAAAGGATTGGAATGCGTAAAACAAACAGAGTATGATACTGTCAGAGTTTTTGGGTTTAGGTTTCAAAAGTTGCTATACCAGATTCCTGAAATCCATCGTCCTAAAGGCAAGTATGTCATGTATCTTTATACCAATGGAATTCTAGGACATTTAAGCTTCCTCCTAAACAAAAGAGTCCAAAAACACTTCCAAAAGCTTACAAAATGGCTATTCAAATTGAGGTAAATCTTTCCTTGGCCAAAACAAATGACTGTACCAAGGACACTCTCAGCTTGATAAAATTGGTTTCCTCTGAAACTTTTACTGATGACTCCCGAGGAAGAAGGGAACTAGTCCCCTTTAGTCAACAAAGTGAGGACATGATTAAGGAGCAAGAACCTAAGCAAGATGATGAAGTATCCACCTATGCTCCTCCCTCTGATGAGATCATCCAAGAACCCGTTTCTCCTGCACAACAAAGCAAAGATGAGGTTATTTTCTTTCCACTTTAGGATTTTGATGACACTTTATTCCTTGATTCAGAAAATGAAGGAGAAAAGAAAGATTTGAATGAAGTTGATGGTCCTTGCTATAAAATCAAAGACAAAGAAGCAATTCATGAGGATGAAACAATAACGCATGCTGAAAACACTAAAATCCTTGAAGCCCCTGCACAAGAATAAATAGTAAGTCACCCTCCTCCCCTAGTTTTTGATGATGCTTTACTTTATGATGAAGGAAATGAGGAAGAGGAGAATGAATGTTCAAATGTTTCAAACCCTGCATGTTATGACACATATAGTGACATTGTTGATAACATTTATGAGTTCATACATGTTGGGAGATGTAGGTGGGATATAGTTGGTTGTGATTTGGATCCCATCTTTGACACTAAGAGTCATTTCCAGGTGTTTCCCTTGCAATTATCACAACAAATTACTGTTGACTAGTGGCAATAAGGAGATGAGGTTTTTTCCCATACTCTCCAAAAACCCAAGGATGACCCAGTACCTTGTTTTCCTGATGATTTTCAGTCATACCTTGAGGACTTTGATGATTGTTCTTCTAAGCATTTGGATTTATTTTATGAAGATAATTATCAATCACCACTCTGCTTAGATTTTGCTACAAATAAGAACATTGTCTGCCTAAAGAAGGATTCTCATGATTTCTCACTCCAACGACCTATTATTACTTTACCATGATTTTCCATTAAAGGTGTAGTTGGGAAGTATATTTTTAATGTTGAGTTTCCTCTTAGGAAGACCCTAAACTCCAAGGGTTGGTTGGGTATTGCAAGTTTGAGTCAGTTATCCCAGTTTTTCAAAACTCCCTTGATAGCTTGCCAGTCATTTGCTAGATTTTTGTCAATCCCTTCCTTGAATTTAGAGCACGAGGATGTCCTAGGTAGCCAGTTGGTAGGCCCTTTGAGTTAGTTTTCTGAACCTTGCATTTTTAATGACCGTTTCTTGAAGTGGATTGAATACTTTCCTTAGATATGGACTTGGCATGGTTTTATCCCTCCCACCCACCTCCATGAGTTAGACTTTGAGATTTCCGATGATAAGATATATACTCTAACCCATGACATTTTTGTGCTTGACTTATCACTATTTTGGTTTATGATGAAGAACAAAGGCAGGTACCATGGGATGTTGCTGGATTGGCTTCACTGGTTATTTGACTACACCAACATCCAGCCAACAGGTAAGAACAGGTAAGAACTTCACTTTATATTTGCACTTATAATTGCTTTATCCATGTATGCGGGGTGGCAATACCACCCCATCTTTGTTACTGATGCCCCTATTGAGTTGAGAAGGTCTGAAGTTTATGCTAGAGATGCTGAGGTTCTCATGTGTTCTACGGTGAGCACATGTCCCCGAGTTGGAGCCAGATGTTATCCCTGATTTCTAGGGATAACTAGAAGATCATGTCTCAAGGCCCACAGGTCCTAGACATGGAGTACCGAGAGCAGGATTGACCTAAGCATGGCCCTGGAGGGCCCATCATTATTCTCTTTCATTAGATTCATCTTGTCAGTAGTAGCAACATCCATCACCTTTGGCTTGGACTTGTATCGGAGAAGACTCTTGCTCCATGAGGTAATTGGTCCAGGTATCATGGTATGTGTCACTTTTGGTCATTATAACCTTTATATATATGCATATTACTCCTTTTATTTCTAACAAATGCTTGGATATTACATTGACCCACTTGAACATTGTTGAGGGGATTGACAGGGTGCTCTAGCAAGCCTATACCCATAGGTTTTGGTTTGCCACCAGAGGGATTTCTAAAGATCCATCGTCCACTCTCATCATATCATCACTTTTTCATCTTATCTCCCACTCATCTGTCCCATTCCCCTAGTCTAGGCATTAGGATGATCTGTTTATGGGGTTGCACCTTATCTCATGGGAAGAAGGGGCTAAAGGCCCAGAAGGTAAAAGCAAATGTTAAAAGATAAAAGCCATAAAAATGAAAACTAGAGATGCCTCACCCAGGGATCCTCGAGAAGGCAATAAAAATCCTCTTAGCAAGAAACAAGAGGAACCCTAAGAAAAATAACAAAACAATACCTAACCAAGAGGATAGGGGGTCTAATCATGAGCTAGCCTATTATGTTCATGGGTACCTAACAACATGACATTGCCACTATCTGGTCACCATTCTAGGGTAGTGACCTTTGGTTTTATGGCCAAGGGAAAGGGGGTCTCATCACGAGCCAACCTATTATCTCTGTGAAAGTTCTTGTGGGTAACACTGTTAGCTTTGGTCACCACACCAAGGCAGTGTCCTCTAGTTAGTCCTTGAAATAAAAAAAGAAAAAGAAAATAAAGAAAAGAAAGAATAAAGGCAATAAAGGGCTTGGAAAAAAATTGCATCCATGACGAGTACAACTCACCTTCTACAAAGGCACCCATAGGTAATACCATGCATCCCTGTATTTCACTCTACCCGTATGTCTAGACATCCCTTATCCACATCACCTCGTTCTACATGGTTTGGATGATACCCCTTGGAGACTTTCCTTTCCTTATGGATACTAGCCCAATAAGGTGTCTTGTCTTTTTCTTCAGCCTTGTATTGAAGGTCTTTGTAATATATTTGAGCTATTGGATTATATATCAGGGTTCTTATGCATATGTCTGATAATATTAATGATGAGATGTGATTAACATTGCTATGATCCTTGTGACTAATGAGCCCATGGAGGGCGAATTTTTTGATGTGCAGGACCATGCCCGATGGATAGGTACCACGTGGACCGGTACACATGGGGAGATGATTAGTTCGGACCTCCATGGGGCTGAAGAGCCCATCAGATGGTTGCTGAGACCCCATAAGGGGGAGAGACAGGACAATGCTTGATTGAGATTTTTCACCTGAGAAGAAGAAGGACATTCCATTAGGGACACTTTGGTTGAGCCCAGCCTAGTGGGATTGACCCACTTGTAGTGGAACGTTGTCCCCAGATGACCTAGGACATCACCAGGGGGCTTGTGAGATCATCACGAGCGTATGGTAGATGGACAGGTTTGTTGGCACGTGTGGCAGCTTGGAAGAGCCCAAGGAGCTAACGTCTGGCTTCTGGATGCTGCACTAGCCCCAAAAAGGCCTAACATCTCCCTCAAGAGGGCTTGACATCTCATCTTTTGCTCATTTAGGGTTTTAAAAGAACATTTAATATAAAAACAATATGATTTTTGTTTGTAGCCTTGTCGGCTATTTTTGATGATCTAAATTTAATAAAAGGTCATGATACAATATATATTGAGGAGTTTTCCCCTCATTTTGACATAACACACAACTCACTCTCATGTGAGATCTGATTTTTGCACCCTTGTTGGGTATTTGGTCTTTTTTAAGTGAGGCACACTTGTTGAAGGAAGGATTTTCTTGGCATATTTGGCATTTCTCTTGAAGGAAGGTTTACAACTAGGGTTTGCAATGCTATTTCTTCATGATATGTAAGTGTTTTTTCTGCAAAACTTCTTAATTGAATGGTTGTAGGCTTATATACTTTCATTTATTTATAAACTTTGCTGATTTAAAACCCTAGGTGACAAACACACAAGTAGGTCCTTGTTTCATGTCCCCTAAAAGAGAAATATTTAGCCATTGAAGAAGGAAGGAAGAGCTTAGCCATTGCTACACTCTTATTGCTTCTTCCCCTATGCTAGCCATGCCTTTTAAGAGCCAAGAAGGAGGAGACGTCCCAGGCCTAGGATATCTACACCTAGGGCCGTCCTACTTCTAGGGTTTGGTGATAGGGCCTTGCCATCACAACACTCTGCCTCACCTCACTCTCTTGTCTTGACTTATCGTTTATGCTAGCCGTTTTGCCAAGTTTAACCTAAGGAAGGAGGAAAGAGCACAAGGCCTTTCTTAAGAAACATCGTAGTGAGCCTCTTTCCCCTAGGGCTTTGATTCTAGGGCCTTGCCATTGCAACACCCTAGAAACCTTCCCTCTCGTCCTTAGCATTTTATCCCTTCAACTTTGCATCCTCTCTTTAATTAACTCCATTTACCTTTAGGCACTGATCTCAGCTCCCCAACATTTAAGTGATAGTAGCCAAACAACTTTTAAAACCTTTACAATTTGAAACCCTAACTAACTACTAACCCTAATTAGGATGACGTCACTCCTAAATATTCCATCTTGACGCAACATTTGTCTTTGATAAGTAATTAGATGATGGTTTGAGAGCATTTATTGAGTAAGGGATTGATTAAATAAATTGTTGGCTACATCATCTCAATATTTATTGATGAATTGATATCTATTGCTTTAATTGCTTATATATTGATATCAAATAGTTATATGAAGTACTAACCCATTGAATTATAGCCTGCATATATTGTTTTTCTATTGTCTTGTTCCAGGCAAGTGTTCTCATTTGGGGCTACACTTCATTATTGGCTGATTAGCCAGACTATCTGACCTTGGTGGTAACCTATGAGAAGGAACTTTCATTTTGACCTTTATACTTTGGCCTTTTCAAAACCCCAGGTTACCGGGGACATCTCCCCTGGGATAATCTCCTTGAATAGAAAGAACCTCCCCATCATGGTGACATTGGGTGGGGTAGGTTCCTATTATGCTAGTTTGGCCTCTATCTTCTAGCCATTTGACCTAGCTACAAACTGTGTGATAACAGTGCCAATAAACACACCTATTGTTGTGCCAGGTATTGTATAAATAGGAGGAGATGTCCATTATGGATCTCAGTCACTTCACTTTTCATCTCATAATTTTAACAACAATTGTACAACTGAAGTGCACATCTCTCTTGGGCGCATGTTTCTAGGTCAAGTAAGCACCCTCTTGTGTGCTAGGGTTTGGTGGTGCATGGAGGATCTTCTCTTGACTCTATAAAAAAGGATTGTTGTGTTTTTCCCTTGATTAAGAAGGGTTTTCCCAGGATAAACTCTTGTGTTCTTGTGCATGGTTATTCTTCTTGTGTTCTTGGTTATTGTAGCACTTGTGTATGGTATTGCTACATTGTTTATGGTTCAACTACATGATAAATTGAAATAAACCACATGTGCATGAGCTAAGCTTTAAAATTCAACATGGTATAAGAGCAAAGTTTTTTCTATAACTACAAAAATGACCCTCCTTCTTTTTCTAGTTTCAACACCTTCCACTTGAGTGTTGGGGATAATTTTTGCATAGGAGTGTACGAACTCCTTCATCGCACCTCCTGCAACTCTCAGATTTCCATTCTGAGAAATTTTGATTTTTGGCCGTTAGGGTTTCTGCAGAATTTTGGCCTCTAGGGTCTCTGTAACTCATTAAAGGAGTTTTCTAGCTCAACAGGGTTCTTCTAACTTTCCAAGGCTTATTGTTGGCAGTCACAAGTCCAATGAAACCCAAGGCTGCTATCCTAGCCTAGCTGTTAGGGTTTGTGGAAGAATCTGCAAATCACGAGGAACATAACTTTGGTGGAAGATAGGCTTGATGGATCAAGCAACTCCAGTTCTTGGAAATCAAGACTACAGATTAACCTGGAAGAGGATGACCTATTGAGTTTTATAGAAAAGACTCTACCAAAAAAAACTACCGATGAAGAGAAGGATGATTGGAAGGAAAATGATGTCAAATAAAGGAAGATAATGATCTATTCAGTAAGAGATCATCTACTACCTCGTATTGCTACCTTGAAAACAACTTATGAGATGTATGATGCATTGAAGAATATGTTTGAGATCAACAATACAAACATAGCCCTTACATTGAAGCACCGGCTTCAAAACATCAAGATGATAAAAGATGACACCATTTCCACCTTCATAAGGATCTCCGAGATCAGAGATCAGCTAGGTGTCATTGGAGAAACCATATCATACATAGAACTTGTCAGGACTACTCTCAATTCTCTACCAAGACATTAGGAACCATTTCTTCAAAGTATTGTTAAGGTTTAAGGTATTATTAGGTTTCTTTTCAATTTACTAGATAACCATAACATAGATACGATCATTGCGAGAAACACAATCACAAGATACACAACATTTATCCTGGGAAACCCTCATGGGGGCGAAAACCTAGCAAAAAATTCCTTAATATAGATAGCCAATACAATGCCAAGAAAATAAACCAAAACACTAGAAAATATCCAACACTGAGCAATGCACCTCTCTCTTCCTTCTTCTCCCAACTGCAGCTACCAAACTTACGCACTGGATGAGTGAATGGGTGAGTGAGACAATGAGGCTTTGGCTTCCTTTATTTATACAAACTGGCAGGCGCTGGAAAGGTGTCTCTTCATTGGGCAGGGTTGAATTTTCTTCTTAGTGGTTAAAACCACTTTAATTAGCCTGGGGGCTGACTGCTTAATTTGCACAATATATTTAGGGTTTGACCAATCCACAAAAGGGGATTTGTTCAATTACAATGCCTGACATGATCAATCCACAAAAGGGGATTGATCTAATGAATAATAAATCAATAATAAATATAATACTCTTTGCAGTTACAATATTTCAACACTCCCCCTTAATAAGAAGGGTATTCTAAAACATCGTTAGGAGAGAGAGAGGGCAACAACATCAACAACATCTGGAACACTGAATGGCATATCTATAAATCATTGAAAGTTTTTCTCATCATCAATATCATCATCGACAATAGGGAGCTGGAATGACATCATCATCATATGCATCAACATGGATTAGTATAACATTAATAAATCATCATCATCAATAACAGCACAACACTGATACAACATCAACAACAACAAAATCACAACACGAAAGTTGGAGCATCATCAACATCAACACTAGGATGGAAATCTTCAGCACAAAGATGGCATCTCAACAACATCAACACGAAGCTAGCATCTCAACAACATCAACACGAAGCTGGAAATATTCAACATGAAGATAACATCTAAACAACTTAACCACGGAGATGGAAATCTTCAACACGAGGTTGGCATCACAACAACATCAACACGAAGCTGGAAATCTTCAGCACGAAGATGGCATCACAACAACCTCAACATGAAGCTAGAAATATTCAACACGAGGTTGGCATCAATACTACTCCTCCTTTTGAGGGAGGTCCTTTTGGACTACACCAAGCTTATCTACAAAGTGATCAAACTTTACACGAGACAGAGGCTTGGTCAACACATCTGCAACCTGTTCATCCGTGCTAACATACTTGAGATTTATGGCTCCTGTCTACACCATATCACGAATGTAATGATATTAGATTTTTCTTTGTTTTGACTTGTCATGGAACACAAGGTTCTCTATCATCTTTACACAACTCTAGTTATCACATAGAATCATGGTTGCTTCCATCTCCAGATCGAATAGACCTGTCAACAACTTCCGAAGCCATATGGATTCACAACTGGTAGAACATGCAACATGTATTCTGCTTCTGCCATGTTGAGAGAAATACTTGATTGCTTCCTACTCTCCCATGAGATCATGATTGACCCTAGACTGAAACAACATCCTGAAGTGCTCTTTCTATAAGAGACACTTCCAACCCAATCTAAATTGGTATAACCACTCAGTATGAAGTCATGATCTCCATTATAACTGAGACCAAAATCTAATCTACCCTTAAGGTACCTCATCACATGTTTTGCAGCAACCAGGTGAACACGTCTGGGCTCTACCAGAAATTGACTCAAGGTTTTCATAATAAAACATATATTTGGCATGGTGTTCATCAGATACATCAATGATCCAGTGATCAGTCTATACAATGCAACATCAATTAATTCTGAAGAAGTGTCAACCGAGAGATTCAACTTTGTTTCCATGGGTGTATTCATGGATTTTCACTCCAACATATCAAACCTCTTTGGTATTGCAACTTCATACTTCCCTTGGTTAAGGAATATCTTCTCTGGGCTCTGCCAGACCTCAAGGCCTAAAAAATAGTGCATTAGGCCAAGGTCTTTCATCTCAAATTCTTCATCGAGCTTATTCTTACAATCAGTGATGAGATTTTCTTCTCTAGTTAGAAATAAGTCATCTACATACAACAACAATATAACAGGCTCATCATTCATAACCTTGAATTAAATGTTAGAATCTTCTTTACTCTTGGTAAAGCCACAACTCGTCAGAAAACTATCAATTCTTCCATACCAAGCTCTAGGAGATTGTTTCAATCCGTACAGAGCCTTCTTCAATCTGCATACATGAGTCTTTCCATCTTCTACTTAAAATCCTTGAGGTTGTTATATATACACTTCTTCTTCAATGACACCATTTAAGAAAGCTGTTTTCACATCCATTTGGTGTAACTTCCACTTCATCTTAGCTGCAAGGGCTATGATGGTTCCGATTAAAGTGTATCTGGCTACAGGAGTAATGCCTCTTCATAGTCAATGCCTTTTGTTGACCACTCCAACACAGGTGGTCAACTCCATGTGCCATGAAGAGATGCATCATCAGATGCAAATTTGTTGAAGACTTTGGTTCTACAGGGCATGTTTGGCCCCAACACTTGTTTTTGTAATTGGAATTTTCGCACCCCTGCATGGGTTATAATGTAATAGTTCTGCATGAGTCATGTATAGGTCAGTTACCTTGGGATCAGTTCACTAGGATAGTTCCTTTCACCGAGAGTTTTTTATCCTCAGGTTATCAATTGGGCTTTTCAGCCTTATTGATTTCCCTTGAGTTTTTCCCTCACACTTGCAATAATTCCTCCAAAGTGGTGAACGACGTTTTAGTGGGTTTATATTTTGGTAACTATTATAGGGAATCATTGTAAATGACCATTCAAGACATCTTAAAAATTTTCGTGGAATTCCGTCGAGTCTAGTATAATTTTTTTTAATTAATTAATTTTTAATTAAATTTCCCTAAGTTTGGAGGTTTAATTATTTAATTAATTAATTATTTTTGAGCAATAATTGTAAAAACTAGGTCCTTGGACTTTTGATAGGGGTATTTGTGCTCAAAATAAATGAAATAGCACCCCCTACATCCATGGACCAAGTTTCTGCTCAGTCGGACAAGTTTAGCCATGGGTTTGTCCACCTGGAGTGTTAGTCAGTCTAAAACAACAATTTTAATTGCTAAAGTCCAAACATGGCAAAATTGTAAAATTGTAATAATGAGTTAGAAGGATGTAAAATAATGAAATAAGGTTATACAGAGACTCCCTAATCATAACCTAACCAACCAACCTTGTTTCAACCCTTTAAACACCCTTACCCCCTCACCACACTCAAAAGTTACGCCCCCCTAGGGTGATTGACGTTTTTCCTTAATAAAGTGATTTTGTGACTTGTGTGAGGTACCTTCTCATGTGATTTCATTCCCTTTAGCCTCTACATGACCTACTTGAGTGGATCCACACACTCTCCCTCACATCTCACCCTCCAATCTTTCCCTCATCCCAAAATTTGCGCCCTCCAAGGAGAGTTACGCCCCCCTTATGGATCTCCAAGGAAAAAATGATTTTTAATTATTTGGGGCTTCTTCCTCTCCCTTGTAACGAATCCCATATCCTTCCCACTTGAATTTTGTGTGATCCCAACACTTCCCACACCATCTACACCCTTGATCTATCATTCAAACCCTAGATGGTGCGCCCTAGCCTAGGGATTTCCTTTTTTGCTTGGTGTTGGACACTTGGCATAGATCCAAGAGGGGTTATTTTTACTCTCCAAATATAAAAGGAACACTCCCCTCACTCTTTTAGTTCCCATATCTTGAGCTAGTGTTATGCTACTTGATTTTCAACTCTCTCTCTCTCTCTCTCTCTCTCTCTCTCTCTATTCCATCCATTTTCATTTTTCTTCTCTTAGGGTTTTGGAGCAAGTATTTCTCCAAGATCCCATTTCTTGATGCAATAATAAAATAAGATTTGGAGGATTTTCTGGAAGATCTATAAGTATTTTGGTTCTTACAAACACACGAGGTAAAGTTGTTTCAATTTTATATAATGGTTGCATGAATGGATCTTAGGTAAAGTATTTTATTTGAGTAGATCATGCAAATAGTAGTCTTGTAGATATATATATGTGGTTAGCTAGATAGGGTGCAAGTATTTCACTTTATTAGTTTAACCCTCCATATTATTTATTGCATGGATGCTATTGTGTTAAGTTTTGCAGGTTGAACTTCAAGGGTTTCATTAGAAGTGCCTTGAGCAAAATTCTATTCTTTGAGACTCACATACACTCCAAGCAATCTTCTTCTATAGATATTTCTCTTTATATTTCTGTTCCAATCCATATTTCAGCTAGCATAATATAGTCTTATGGTCATCATAATATAAATTTTTCATAAAATGTTTCAAGAAAAAAATTTGCCCTAAAAAAGAAAAAGTTTTTCTTCATTGGTATTGTTGTGTGTAACATTTCCAACAAGCATAGCTTGCTGGTTTTTGCAGGTTCAGATCTAGTTGAGAGGGGTATTGGCTACCTAAAGGCATCCACACAACACTCAAAGACCCCCAAAGGGAGTGGTAGCTATTTCTCAACCTTCCTTCTTCAATTTCTAAGTATTTTTGTCATTTTTTCTCCCATTTTCTTGTTTGTAGTATCTCATAGTGGTGGGAGAAGGAGTGGTATGGCCTCCTCCCATGTGTGAGATCTTGGGTAGCTTAGATATAGCCTAGATATTGCTTTACTTGATTTTTTTTCCCCTTTTTGATCTAGGACGTGAGGGTTTGTGAGGTAAAGGGTATCTCCCAAACCCTATGATGTGGGGTAGGGTTTTCTTGTTTGCTTCTTGGTTTGCTTCCCCTCTCTCTTGCTTCCTTTTCTTGTTTGCTTTCCTTTTCTCGCTTCTCTAAATATTTTCTAAGTTAAACAAATTAATTAATTGCCTACCTATTTGGGAGAGGAATACCCCAAAAGGTGAGGTTAGGGTTTTAATTTGTGGTTGGAGATCTAATTGGTTAATGCTCTAAATATTCTAGATCTCGATCTAACACTTAATAAATCTCTAGCTTAAGCCTATTGGGTCTCATAATCAACTTAACTGGATCTCATGCATTCTTAGTTTTCTTCAAAGTTAAATCTTTTCTTTTACATGTTTAGATCTAGAATCTTTAATATTTAAGTTGCTTAAATAAATGGATGGTGTTCTTCTTTATTGCATAGATCTCTTTAAGGCCATTTTCCATATGCTCTAAGTAAGTTCATTTATAAGTAGGCACACTTAAATATTTTTCTTCCTCATACTTAATATTCATGTCTTAATACTCTTGAAGATAACATAAGTGTGAGTTGTCTCTTTTCCATTGATAGGCAAGTTGTTCTTGCCCTTGTTGTTTTATTTCTTACTTTGCAAGCTATCTAATTGTGAAATCAAGTGACTTGCTCTCACATAGCATATATGTGTTAATGCTCTTAATCTCATAAACTTAATCAAC
>ML778043.1:375439-390504 GCA_009831015.1 Picea engelmannii
ACCATGCACAATATATGAGAAATAATCAATAGTTTTTGTTCAAGGGAAGTAATGACTTCCAAAGGTAGCTACAGCTTCCAAATGTAAAGGGAGGGATAAACGTCCAAGAGGAAGATACAATCCTCCAATATAAAGAGAGATTTGAACTCTCCATCCTTGCCCCTTCCTTCCACCCAAGAATATATGAGAGATAATAAAACTTTACATTAAATCATCACCAACAACCAATCATCACATAAAACTTGATAATGCTTCCAGAGACTTCTTCAATTTCTACAATTCTTCAATTCTTGGAGTACTATGATCCTGTAGATAATATTACTCAATGTAATCTCTGAAACTCCTCCAATTTTCACTTCTTGAATCCTCCCCAAAAAGAGGTTATAGAAAGAATGGTAGACTTTATTCAATTCTGGTCTATTAAGAAGCCCCAACTTGTACATCATGCCCCACACTCAATATTTAACATCCGACTAAAAATCACACATAAGAAACTACAATACATAATATTTCCAATGGAAGTGGGCCCACTTCATTTGGATTCTGTATGAAGAAGTTATGACTGTTTTACCCAGAACACATGTTTATTGACTAGCTTCAGGACTGGTCACAAACCCTATCTTCCACAGAGTGTATCTCCATAATTATAGCGAATCAAGAGCTGAAATGTTTACCAAAGATACCTTGATATGTATTCTCAATACCATAGTGATTTCACCATCTGAATCATTCTATAAAGAAATTTATAGAAAAAATGGTAAGATGACTGGAAATTAACATACCTTAGAACACATCACCAAAAGACTTCATCCTCCCTTGAAATCTGGCCTTCTTTTACTTCTTATTCCCTCTGAAATTTGACTTGTATCAAATGAATGTATAATGATGTTTATTTATACCATTTATGTCACTTCATTTTAACATTAGGTCCAACCTAACACTCTCTTATTTTGTAATTCTTTTCTTTAATTATCTTCAGGGCCTACATGTACAATTCACTTTGTCATCTTCAAAAATTCATTTCTCCTCAACCATGAGGATCCACGTGATGTGCCACATACCATCAGAAACAACATGATGTACACTATCCATACATGGGTTTTGTATCTGCATGTGCATTTTCCTTCATGTCCAAATACCTTCATCAATCTTGTAGTCCAAAACCCATGACTAGGGTTGACATCAATGACAACAACCAATCTTCCAACATTTTGGCCAAGTCACTAAATCACTCTTTAAAAGTGTCATAAAACTCTTAAAACACTCTAAAAAACTCCTAAAAGTCTACCTAATTCATAAAATAACTTAATAGACTCTTTAGGGTACCTTAGACCACCATCTAAAACGAGACTTCAGGAATGCAACGGAGGGTGTAGGCAGGGGACTGTCTCACGACGCACAAGATGTGTCCTCTCTGGGAGTAATCTTGTCTTAGGAATGACTGATAAAGCTAAGGTTAGCCTCGTTTCTATTCTATCTTGAGCATCCAATAGTTATTTGGCAATAGGGTTAGGAGGATTTTGTGAAAGATTAATAAAACTTAACAATCTTAAGAAAGCTTAACAATTCAACCTTGGGATTAATCTAATAAGTACCTTGAGGGTTTAATAACTTAGAGTGAGTCATCTTCATAACACTTGTTCTTAAATATTTAAATCTTCTTTGTTGATGTGGTATAATGTTGATGACAATCTTGTAAATGTTATGTGATGCTTTAATCTCTTTATATCCTGCACAAACACAAAATAATTAAAGTGGTTAGCTTGCTTGTTGTATTTTAACATTCTTTGAATTGTAAATATTGTGTCTAATATTTATTTGATCAAGTTATTCTTTTGTAAGTAATGTTGTAATCTATTTGTAATGAACAACCCCTTAACTTAGTTGACACCAAGCCCAATCTTTAGTCACTAGTCATAGTTTCCCTAGGAAAAGGTTTGATTTACATGCTAACCCTTGCACCTTGCATTGTTGCCTTAGCATCTTAGGTTTGAATCCCCAAAGTCTTAACAAATTAAAACTAACTCCTAGAACTTAACTCTAAAACTAATCTAGAAACTGACTACCCCCCTTGGATTCCCTAGGAGTGAGCCTAGACAGAAGAGGTTCTGGTCAAAGTGACAGCGTGGGATGTGAACCTAGGCATTGTGCCTCCAAGGAAACACTAAGTGAGCCGGACTTAGCTCACGTTTGCAAGTGTGTATAAGGACGAAAACACCTTCCTTTCGAGAAAATCCATGAGTAACAAACCTTGCCTTATACTTCTCCACTTATGAAAGAAACTCTAAAGCCTTTCTTATCTAACCGTGAGATAGAAAGTAAGTTCTTTTTCAAACCTGGTACATATAGTACATCTTTCATCTTCATTGGGTTTCTTGAATCAAGTTTGTAATTTGATTCTCCTACTCCTTTGATAGGGTACTGATAATCGTCTCCCAATGTAACTTTTTGGTGAAAGTTCTTTTCTGTAAGGAAAGAGAGAATGTCTCTTTGACCTGTCATGTGCTTGGAAGCACCACTATCTATGAGCCAAGTTTCCTCACCTGGTGACATTGATCCTGAGAGGGCATAGATTAAGACATAGTCTTCAATCTGTTCTTTTATCATCTTTGTGGGTGGATCTTCATCTTTAACTGTGTGGACATGGTGCCTCTTGTTTCTCTTCTTGTATTCTTCTCTTCAAGATGGAAAAATCTTAGCAATATGTCCCATCTTGTCACAATGGTAACATTGGTAGGATGATAAATCTTTTTCTCTTTGACCTTTCTGAAACTTCTGGAATCTCCTTGGAGGGTGAGATTCTTTATGTATGAATTTGTTTGGGGAGTGATAATACTTATGTTGATGATTTTATTTCTGGAAGTAAGACCTCTTAATTCCTCCTTTAGTATGAGAAGCTAGGGCTTTATCTTCATTTCTTGATAGTATTGCTTCTTGATTAGCTACTCTTGCTTCTTCTTGAATGCATTCTTCCCAAAGACTGTCAAAGTGTAGTTTCTCCTTTCTAGCACAAATCATTTGGATGAATTCATCCCAAGGTCTTGTGAGACAATTAAGGGATTTCATTTTGATTTCATCTTCATCTAGAGTATCACCAATTTCTTCTAGCTGTTCCATGAATTGTGATATTCTAGAGAAATATTCCTGAACTATTTCTCCTTTCTGCATCCTTGTACTTTTGAGTTTGAGTTCTTAGATTCATCTTCTGGTTGATGTTCTTTCCTTCATACATTCTAGTTAGAGCATCAAAAAATTATTTTGGAGTCTTCTTTGAAGCCACTCGAGGAATCAAGTGACCTTTAATAGAATATGCAATGATTCTTTTGGCCCTAACTATGTCCTTTTGGTGTTTTGCTTTAGTTGCAACATTTGTAGGTTCTGGTACATCGTCTTTAATGAATCTTGCTAGGTTGTTCTATTCAAGAATGAGTGCAATCCTATACTTCCAAGAACATAAGTTTTCCACACCTTCTAGCTTATCAACAAGCTTAGTGCATGCATACATCTTTACGTGGAGCTAGGAAAATGACCAAAAAATGAAAATTCTTAGAATTTAATTTTGAACTTACCATGAGGTGCTCTTGGCTGAGGCGAGTACCCTGGTGAAGTTAGATTTCAAAAAATCCAAAATTTTCCCCTTCAAACTGAACCAATGGAATTCTAGACTGGTACTTTCGGTACTAGTTCTGGTTTCTTGGTTTTCTGGTACCAGTCAAAACTAAGGTTTGAATTTATGGAGTATCTGGCCACTGAAAAAGTGTGCTCAATGTGTGAGACAGTTCCATAGGCTAGAGCACACTTTTCTAGATGGTTTTAGGATGATATTCCTCTTCAAAAAAAATCCCTAATTTTCTTGTACGACAACAATGACGTTTTTCTTTATCTAGTGAAAGATGCTCTCTTCAGCTTAGCTCTGAAACCATGTTAAGGTTTAATCTATTATTAGGTTTATTTTCAATTTACTAGATAACTATAGCATAGATAGGATCACTAAGAGAAACACAATCAAAAGATACCATTCATTTATCCCGGGAAACCCTCATGGGGGAGAAAACCCAGCAAAAAATTCCTTAATATAGATAGCCAATACAATGCCAAGACAATAAACCAAAACACTAGAGAATATCCAACACTGAGAAATGCGCCTCTCTCTTCCTTCTTCTCCCAACTACAGCTACCAAACTTCCACATTGGATGAGAGAATGAGTGAGTGAGATAATGAGGCTTTGGCTTCCTTTATTTATATAAATCGACAGGCGTTGGAAAGGTGTCTCTTCAATGGGCATGGACGACTTGTTTTATTGGTGATTAAAACTACTTTAATTATGCTAGGGGCCGACTTCTTAATTTGCACAATATATTTAGCATTTGACCAATCCACAAAAGGGATTTGGTCAGTTACAATGTCCGACATGATCAATCCACAAAAGGGGATTGATGTAATGAATAATAACTCAATAATAAATAGAATACTCTTTACAGTTACAATATTTCAACAAGTATCAGTGGAAGAGAATATCTACTTGGATTTGATTGTCTATGGACATACTGCACCCAGGAGGAAACTAGACTTATAGCCAGAGGAGTGCTAGACTCCCATCATGATGATAATCAAGCTCTTGCTTCTCATACAAAAAGAGGAAGGATAAATAGAAGAAGTTTCAACAAAACATTCAAAGACAATAAGACTTCAACAACTCCAAGTCATGAATAGAGAAAATACATATCAAGGATTCAATGTTTCAGATGTGAGAAGTATGGACACATTACGAGAAATTGTCCTACCAGGAAGAAATGAAGAAAAATTTCATCCACTGCCGATGTTGATCCAGAACCACATCAGAGAGATAAAGACACAAAAGATGAAGTATTATTCTTCATATCAACACTCTTAGGTGCGGTTCCTACATATAGTGACACTTGGTTAATTGACAATGGTGCTTCCAGACACATGACTGGATATAGAGAACATCTTGGAGACCTTGTTGAGAAAGAGTCTCGTCTATATGTTTTACTTGGAGATAATGCAGATATGCTGTGAAAGGAGTTGAAACTTATACATTACAACTATATTTTGACATACCACTTCAGTTGAGTGAGGTACTATATGTACCTAAGATGTAAAGGAACCTTGTCTTTGTTTCTACCTTAGAGGATAAAGGCTACATGGTTACCTTCTCAAAGGAAGATTTCTTTCATGGCACAAGAACTCACACATGGATTCTGCCCGGGTGATTGGTGTTCGAGAAAACAATTTGTATAGATTGATTGTCCAACCAGTCCAGACCTTGTTACATGATACTATCAGTTTGAGCGAGCTATGGCATCAGAGACTTGCCACAACCCTTCCTGCTCTGGGGAAGATGGTAACAGGCCTTTCAGAGATACATGTTCAACATAATATCATTTTCTAAGGTTGTTCTCTTGGAAAGAATTTCAAGGGGTTCTTCTTGAGAAATGACAACATATCCAAGGGGATCTTGGACTTGATACATTCAAATGTTTATGGACCCATGACTGCTGCTTCCTTGAGAAGATATTTGTACTATGTGCTCTTCATCAATGATCACTCTCGGAAGACATAGATTTACTTCTTGAAGAACAAGGATGGATTCCTTGCAAGATTTCAAGAGTTTAAAGCTCAGGTTAAGAACCTGACTGGGAGGAGGGTCAAGGTGATAAGATCAGATAATGGAGGAGAATACACCTCCAGGGATTTCAATGATTTATGTATTGAGGCAGGGATCAAGAGGGAGTAAATCATTCCTTATAACCCTCAACATAATGGGGTTGCAGAGAGGAAGAACATAACTATTATTGAGGAAACCAAAGTGATGATACATGATCAGAATATACCCATGATTCTGTGGGAAGAGGAATCCATGACAACAATATATGTTCAGAACATGAGTCCTCATCAGATTCTAAAGAACATGACTCTCTGAGAAGCTTTCATTGGAGTGAAGCCTAAGGTTAGACACTTCAAGATATTTGGGTGTCTAGTATACATTCATGTACCCAAGGAGAAGAGGACCAAGCTAGACCCTTCAGGCAGAAAGGGTGCATTCTGTTGATATTATGGTTTTGGCTTGGGCTCTCTCTTGGTTATTGTTTGGACTCTCTGATCAACTCTTTTTACTCTTGATTGGTGCACTATTCTTGGAGAAAGATGTGCCACCCTTTGTTTGTCTATCTAGCCTAGGGTTTTCTTTTAGAATGATTCTCTGTCAAGGTTAAGGTGCTCTGGGGTGGCTTCAACCTATGGTTGGGTGACAATAGTGAGATTATCTATGGTTAAATGAGCACATCCATTATATTCTAATAGGTTATGGGCCCACACCTCCTTCATTCAGTCTAACCACTGGAAGGGAGCATAATAATAAGGATACTAAGCTCATTGAAGAACTGTTGCTAGGGTTTCTAGCAGGAGCAGTTACTAAAGAACTACCGCTAGGGTTACTAGCAGGTGCAGTTGCAAAAACCCTAATCCTCTTGTTGAGGCACCTTAAGTGAAGGGATTGGCATAATTTCTGGATAGACTAGTGCACCCTAGCCTAGCACATCTCCTGGTACTCTCAGCAAGCTAAGACTTCAAGTTTGAGTTTTTGGTCAAATTTAGGGTTGACCAAGTCAAAGAAACCATGACTTACTCTATGAAGTTATAAATCAAGTTAGATGGGGCTTCTAAATTAAGATAATGGAAGACAAGGATTGATCTCATCCTCGCCAAGAATAAAGTGTTGGATATCATGAAAGGAAATATTATGGAACCAGAGTTTGAAGAAGGAAAAGAGAAGGAACCATAGTACGTTGCAGTTATGGAAAAGTTCAAAGACAATGACATCAATGACATGAGTATCATAGTGAATTCTATAAAATACCACCTGATACCCTACATGTCCCATCTTGATTCGTATAAGAAGATGTACGATGCCCTAAAAAACCTCTTCTCAGCCATAAACATTGGACAAGTAATGAGTCTGAAGAATGAGCTTCGTGACATGAAGATGAATGATGATGACATCATAACATCATACTTTGTGAGAATCTCTCAGTTAAGAGATCAACTACAAGATATTGAAGAGATCACTTTAGAGAAGGAATTGGTAAATATAGTACTCAATGGTCTTCCCAAGACATGGAATGCTTTTTCCGCAAGCATGAACACAAGGAAGGAGTATCCTACATTTGAATAACTTTGGACTTGTTGTGCACAAGAAGAATCTAGGATCAATGAAAAAGAGAAACCCCAAAAGAAGTACAGTGACCAAGCCTTCACAACAAGGTTCAAGGATTTCAGGAATAAAAAGAACTTTGGCTCCAGGAAGAAACCAAATCAAGAAAAAGATATGTCAAGAATACAATTCTTCAATTGTCGAAAGTATGGTCACTACAAGAATCATTGTCCCGAGTTAAAGAAAAGGAAGGAAACACATGAAGCATCAGTTGCCGAAGAAAGTGTTGACGGGCGAAATTGACCGTCCGTCAATTGGGAGAGTGGAACCGGTTCGGGGTTGTCTAATAACCCAAGCCGTTTGGAATGGACCACCCTGACGAGTTTAACGGCTCCGTTGGCCGCCCTAAAGTCTCGTATGGAAACCAAAGAGAAATGATTTGAGCTAAGAAATCTAAAAGGAAACTAGAAACTAATAAAGCAAATCAAACTAACTATACTATTCTAGCTATAAACTACTAACTACTTATATACAAGATACTAACTATGATTATAATAACTCAAATAAACTACCTAATTATCAGCTATGATATCCTTTATTCACAAATATACAATATGGACAAACTACAGATTTGATTAAAACCTGCAAAACTCATGTGATCGCTGCCCTGAGACAACCAAGGGTCTCTTTTTGATTTTTGTATTTATAAAAGGAAAGAAAGCTAACTGAAATTAGACAATATATTACTGGAATAAAACATTGTAATATAAATCTAACTAAACTATCATTTATATTATACTAATTAATCAAAGAAATAAACACCTAACTAATTGACCTGGAAACGCTCCAAGTCTGTCCTGTGCAAGATGACTTCTTAAGCTAGTTGGAGGAAGAAATTCACACCATTTGGTCCTTAAGCCTCTCGAAAATGATCATCTATGATGCTTCTTGAAGTATGTTACAGGACAAACAAGACATGAAAGAAATCATAACAGTTTTATGATGATAAATCTCCTGCAAAAGGGAAACCTATTATGCAGAAAACTTATGTAACAATTCAGCCTACGAAGAAGACAAAGCTATCATTCATAAAATGAATCAATCAACTGTTATGTCCTTTATCTCTTAGGAAGGAACAAGATATGTATAAAAGTAAAAAATTATATCATATGCATGTGATTTAGATAACAAAGTAATACTAAACCATAAACAAAATCATATACAAAACTTGGGACAAAGTGTCGATATATTGAAAAGCAAAAGCTATAACAACACATCAATTCTGCTCCAGTTTGAATCAGAATTACATATCCTTGTTCTTCCACAACTGATGATGATCATATTATTACAAAACCATAGGTTTATATAAGTCTCTCACAAGGTAAAACTTCATTGTGGATAATATCAAACAATTTTACATAATTTGGGAAAATATCCTAAAACCAACTAAGCTAGGAACTAAAATGAAACAAAAATATTCCAAATATCTCCAAACTGCTCATCCAATCCAATGTAATTTTGAATTGACCTGTAATAGCCCAAAAATAACAAGTTAGATGGATATTTTATTAGAAAAATTGGTAAAAATCTAATCCTGTAGACTAGCTACAGAATCAACTGATTCTGTAGCTGGTCTAATTTGAGAACATACCTGTTTTAAGTCAATTAAAACTAACAGAAATATATTCAAATCATAAAAAAATATATTTAATTACTAATTAAAAACAAGCAAATCACCTAAATCAAAACAAACCAAAAACTGTTATACTAATTTAGAACAAACAAAATCCAAATTGAATCTATGTCAATCAAAACCAATATCAAATAAATCTATGGTATAAATGCAACTTATATACAAAATCTATCTAGAATTGAGTGTAGGGAATTAAAGCAGCTTCAGCTTTGGCAAAAATGGTTATAAGAAAATGTTCCTTGATATTGAATGGCCCTTGAGATAGGCTTCTTGACATTTGCCAAATTCCATGACTTTTCACTGCATTTCTCATGTTTATCAGTGAAATTGGATTCTGCACATTTAGCATTATGCTTTTTCAACGACTGTTGTAAGGTTGACAACTTTTCTTCACCGTGCCTCTTTTCTTCTGTATGCTTAGCTTTGATAATTGGCATTGGCTCCTTTAACTGTGAAATATAACTTATTTTCTTCTTACCTTTATCATGTTTAGGAGGAAACCTTGTGTCCAAATGCTGGTATTTTTCCTTCTGGATCTCAGCGGAGCGTGTAGGAATGATTTCCTCATGCATGATCTTAAGAAAACTTATATCCATATCCATCCCACATTACATTTCTTTTCCCTGTTTGGTAATCACGCTGGATTCAATATCTGACCCATTTGATGGGCTATCAAGATCTGTATTATTGCCGTGATCCAAACCAAAAAGATGTCAACTTAAATAAATCAACACTACTCACAGTCTCCACTGGGATTATAATCAAAACCACTGCACTCCATGCTGCCAGATCCACCATTTTCATCTTCTTTATCCTCAAAGTAGGAAAATTGTTGTGTATAATCATTTACATTGATTTCAGAGATAGATCCATTCCCAAGGGTTCCTGAAACAAGGCTGTGTGCTTCTTTCTTTTCACCTTCGTGACCGGAATCAAACTCCAATGATGATCCACTTGGTAGATCAACAGACTCTTTTTGAATACCCTTTGTGGGTTCTTTGTTCATATTTCTGAAAACAGAGTAATCCTTTGCTTGAATCTCATGAGAGTTACCTGAGGTCCTATCTCATCCATATGTAAGAGTGTTTCTTTAGCCAATCTTTTGTATTGATTTGCCTCTAGACGCCCAACAACTTGTATCCTGGAAAGAGATTAAACCTCCCTTTCTTTGCTGCTATATAATCAGGATCTGTATACTTACCAGTCAAAGCCCCACTAGCCAATGGAGAATATGCCAATAGACCAACATTAGAATTTTGAGGCATGCACACCTCCATCAGATCAATCTTCAAAATGACACCGTACTAGAAAATTGTAACTGTTTTGTATACTGATGATCTTTGGTAAACCTTCTAGCTTGGCAGCATTAACAAACTCCATAACTCCATAAGATTTTTCATTAGAAACACCAATATACCGTACCTTTCCTTCTTGAATAATCTCTTGAAATGCCTTCAATTGCTCAATAAATGGCACACTTTCCCTCCACTTTATAATCAATAACTCCAATGTTGTCATAATCATTATTAACAATTGCAGTATTTACAGTCATTTTGATGTAGAGAACAATCTTTAGAACTATAATCATCCGCTGGAAATTGGACTTCATCCATAAAGGGAAGCACCTCTGTTTCTGATGCAATAGCTTTAGAGCACACTTCAGCGTATGGTTCTGCAAAATGTTCTTCATAATTGTTTCAATACATAGCATCTTCAACATTATTAATCCTGAGTTTATCCCTTGTTTCAAATGGAGACCTTTGTGGACAAATATTAACATAGTGCTCTGAAAGCATTCTACTGCTTTTATTAAACCATGAATATTCGCTTCATTGTTGCTTTGAGGGACAAAGATTAGAAAGCTATCTTTAGAAAATCCAATACAGACAATACCAGATGACACTTGATCTACATCTGTTCTTCCACTTTCCGTTTCAGTGTGACCACTGCCAAGCTCAGATGAACCCTTGTGTGAGTCAGAGGATGAATTCTTCAATTGGCATTGAAAACCTTCATTAGTCTCACATTTCATAGTAAGATTAACTGGATGCAAAGACATCTGGCTGTACGAGTGAGAGAGTTTTTGTGGCCCAGGTCTGAGGAACACATTTCAACAAATACACACAGACCAAAACGTTCCCTTCAGCCATTGAGGTGATCTGAGAAATTGACCTGAAAAACACGATCTAGATCTCTGTAATGGCTCACTTTCTGAAGAAACCGCTCACAAGGAAGGTAAAGGGGCTAAAAACAGTTCTGGGTTTTCAACCGTTTGATCTGATTCAACACCGTTTGCCCAGAATCGCTCATGAAAAAACGTGACTCTGGGGGCAATTACGGGGGCAATTTTCTTTGGCAAAAGTGAAACCAAAACTAACTCTGAACACCAGGGGGTTTGAATTCGCCCTACATGATCTAGGAGAGATCATACAATGGACAGAGGTCTGGTTAGGGTTTGAACAGAGTAGGTTTAGAGGTTTTCCCAAAAATCAACAAAGATAACCCTGGTAAGGAGGTAGGCATTGATGCAAAGTGTGCGAGGGGGTTGGAGGTTATCTCTGGTATGCATAACTATCATATCAACTGTACAATTGAGAGTTTTACATAGTTGTTATACCCATAAAAGCATAGTTCAACCATTAAATCATGTGCACAAGCAATGAAATCAAAGGTGAATACCAATCCGTGTCAATACTATGCTATACAAATCAAAACCCAAGTCAAAATGCGCCAATGTGTATAATCCATAGTTTAACCATGGTGCCAAAATGCTATTCATATAGCTGACCAGCCTATAAATTATGAAAAGATTAACACAGGGATTACATCATATATATATATATATATATAAATTTAATCAAACCCCTATGCATTTCACAGGATTAACGATTGGGCAAGTCATAAAATGCAAATCCAAACACTCAATGTCTTACAAATTCAATAAAATCAAGTTAAGCAATCAATATAAGAATGTCTAATGAGCATAATTCGAAAATCCTTACAGCCACATGATGATAAACAAAAAGGTAAGTGCAATAGGTATATCGATAAAAAGATCATCACAGTTTCAGATAGTGATCGAAATGTGACCTCGAAAGGAGAGGTTTTCATGCTTACATTCATGAAAACTCCACGAAGACAAAAGTGTAAATGTCTCAAGAAATGAAAGTTTCGTTTATTTGAAAAATACGACGAAAACTTGAAGTTTGCAAGACATAGGTGTAGGCAGCTTATGAGACAATGAAAAATGTGAATTGGCTGCCAACAGAAAGAGAACCCTCAAATAAAGCCAAGCGGGACAAAACAAACTTCTTCTTCTAAGACAAGGTAACAATACTCTTCATAGTTCTTGTACATACCATGTTTTCTATACATATCTTGCATATCTATTTCCTAGAAAATAATATGTTCAAAGAGAAAATATACCTATGGAAGAACAAAAGGATAAGGATTGCTATCACAATGACTACAAGGATGAAGTACATCAACAAACCCTAGTAACAATTCATGTGGAAGTTATTGCATAACTAATAGCTGCAAGATTAGCCAAAATCAGAATCAATCCTGAAGAAACCTAGAAGAAGTAAAGACAAAAAGAAGTTAGCAATCAAGAGGAAATTGGAGAAAAACTTATGCCACTTTGCAGAAGGCAATAAGGATGCAGACGAAAGCATGGACTCTATTAGATGGAGGGAGTCGATTATATATTTCCAAAACAAGAGAATGCCTCCATACATGAAGCAAGGATTAGGTGGGAGCTAATCCTAATGATCCATTGAAGATGATGAAGTATCTATCCATCGTAGCAACCATGAAAAGCAACACATGTTCAAAGTGACGGTCACTCTCAGTAGTGGTCAAGAAGACTGGTACGCCTCGCTGGACAATCATTCTTTCAAAACTCATTGTTGTGAGTATTTTCGAAGAATGGTTTGTTTTGGAGGTTGATGCAGGACAGTCATTTCCTTAGGAAATGGTCTGGACAGTCATTCCCTAGGGCAGATTCATTCTCTCTAGGTTTCACTTTGTTTAGTGCCGGAGGAATGGCCTAGATAGGTGAATGGTCTAGGTTCAACAATCAGGGACATGCATTCCCTAGGGTAGACTCATTCTCTCCAGGTTGCACTTTGTTCAGTGCCAGAGGAATGACCCAGATAGGTGAATGGTCCAGGCTCAGAAATCGAGACAATTATTCTTCCTTTCTTGAGAAGAATAGTCCAGATAGCCCATCATTGATGTTTTACCTTCTGAGGGAGGATGATCTTCTAGATCTCATAGATTTGAATGGAAGAATGGCCTAAATGATTCAGTTTATATTATAACAATGTTTTCTATGTAGGTTGATAATATGATTGTTATGTAGACTGTACTTCGAACAATAGATGTATACTACTATGGTGGATGTGTTTCACTGATTGTGACTATGTGTCATTGATCAAGTATCTGTGTGCTACTTGGTGTGGTAGTGTACCACTGAATTGTAGTTGTGTACTACTATGGATAGACATAGTTGTGTTCTATTGAATGACATTGTTCCAATTTCCTTGAAGACTATCAGTAGTATTGGAAATGATTATTAGCTAGATAGATGATCAATGGACAGAGATTTCCCAGACGAAAAATGGTTCAGGACAGTTATTCTTCTAGGACATATGTCCAGATTAGAAGAATGACTCTTGTGTCACTCTGTTGTGTAAGTGACTTATCCAACATCATGTTTGATTACTCAGATGGAGTATGATTTCGAGAGATGATGCAACTGATGACACTAATAATGATGGTGGTGCCCATGATATAATCATGAGATAGTCTATATGACTATGTTGATGCTACCAGGTGAATGGTATGTTTGTGCTCAAGACCATTACCTTCAATACCTCCCCAGCCAGGAGGGAGTGTTGATATTATGGTAGCTGCGGGAGGTATTTGCCTCCATGTGTAAACTTGACGAGAGTAGAATATTTCAGGAAGCAAGAAGAAACCCTAATTAGTTGGTTAATAACCCTAGAAGACAAGTCGGCTCAAGAGAATGACTTGTATTAGGTTATTAGCCTCCAAGAGAAGAAGTTGGCTAAACGAAATATTATATATTAAAGAATTAGTACCTAGAATGAGAAGTCGACCTAGGCAGTCTGCCAGAATTAGTATAAATACAGGAGGCTAGTCTTCATTCTGGCCAGTATTCTCAGAACTGCAAAAGCAACACTTGTGGGCACTGTAGTTGGCCAGTTTTTGCATAAGTTTGGAGGAAAGCTGCCATTGCAGCTAGCAGATTTTGGTTTTTTCTTGGAATCTCTCTTGGTTATTATTTGGACTCTCTGATCAACTCTTGTTACTCTTTCTTGGTGCGCTATTCTTGGAAAAAGATGCGCCACCCTTTGTTTGGCTATATAGCTTAGGTTTTTCTTTCAGAATGATTCTATGTCAAGGTTAAGGTGCTCGAGGGTGGCTTCTACCTATGGTTGGGTGAAAATAGTGATATTGTCTATGGTTAAACAAGCACATCCATTATATTCTAACAGATTCATGGGGTACAATGAATCTTCAAAGGCATACCATATCTACTTCCCTAGTCAGAGACATATCAAGGTGATCAAATATGTCACCTTTGAGGAAGAGATATCCTTTCGAAGATGCATAGAATCTTAGATGGAGATTGATAGTGAGAAGAATGAAGAGACAATACCTTCTCCCCCTTCATCAATTCAGAGGGAGATAGTTATTGATCCAATTGATCCCATAGCTCTAGTTGATGTTACCAGAGACATTACAGTAGGCCATAGGAGGCCTGCTTGGGATCGACAGAATCAACATGAGGTAGAGGGACATGCAACTCCTCATGGAACATTCCAAGAGAGCAAAATTTTCGAGCTATGTTTCAGCTATGAGTCACATCATTGATACTGTTGGGTATTGTGCTACAAAGGAAGACCAGGATTGGACAGAGTGGTTGATATACATGGCTTTGTGGATGCAGACTGGGCTGGAGATTCGGATCGTAGGAGATATACAAGTGGGTATGTGTTTAACCTGTTTGGAGGAGAAATAAGTTGAATGAGCAAAAGACAAGTTGTAGTGGCACTTTCAACTACAGAATCTGAATACATGGCAGCCACTCATGCAAGTAAGGAAGCAGTATGGTTACAAAGATTGTGTTCAGGTATTGGGTTGGTACAAGAAGCTGTAAGGATAGAGTG
>ML778043.1:390554-407589 GCA_009831015.1 Picea engelmannii
TGTTGCAGATTCATTAACAAAATCTGTGAGCACTGAGAAGTTCTCTTGGTGTAGAGGATCCATGGGCATTGTTGCCCTGGATTGTTGACTATGTAACCCTGTAACCCCTTGTGTGCAAAGAAAACAACAAGTGGGAGAATGTTCGGTATGTGTTATATTCTTTGCACGAGAAGTAGTGTCTGAGCGCCTGCGCCGGGCGCGCAGGGGGGTAAGAGGGGGGTGCAGCGCCCCCAAATTTTTTTTTTTGGGCCGACATATTTTCGCCGGTTTCGGGCTGACATATTATCGCCGGGCCGACATATTTTCGGGACCACATGATATTAGGTGGTTTTCGGCACATGGTTTTTGCCGATGGTTTTCTATTTCCGGTTAAGGAATTAGGGTTTTGGACTAATCCAGGTCATTGGGTTAGGGTTTTGGATGCCGTTGGCTCCTATATGTATATTGTATTGTAAACAATGTAACACAATGTGTATCAATATAATATATGCTGGTTTTCCCGGTTTGGGTTTCCAGGTGAAAAATCCATGTGTAATGTTTGTATTTTCCATTGCATCTTTTCTGTTCTTTTCTGAATATCAGTTTGCAGTAGATATTGTACAAGGTTAGAATTTACAGATACCGAGTCTTCTTATCATGTAGAAGCAGGAGATCAGCAGGTTTGGCAAGATGCCATGACAAAAGAGTATCGGTCCATCATGAAGAATGATGTGTGGGATATTGTTCCGAGATCAGAAGGGAAGTCTGTAGTGACTTCCAAGTGGATCTATAAGATCAAACATGCAGCTGATGGAAGTGCCGAGAAGCACAAAGCGATATTTGTGGCTAGAATATTCTCTCAGGTGGAGGGAATAGATTATGAGGAGACATTTTCTCCTGTTTCCCAATACACTTCCATCTGTACAATTATTTCCCTAGCTACATCCATGGGTTGGAGATTACATCAGATGGATGTAAAGACATCCTTTCTCAATGGTGAGATTGAGGAATAAGTTTACATTGAGAAACGAGATGGATTCATGATACATGAGCATAAATCTCATGTGTGCAGGTTGAAGAAATCCCTGTATGGACTAAAACATGCACCTCATCTGTGGTATGACAATATTGATGGATACTTGATGAGTTTTGGTTTCAACAAGAGTGTTGTTGATCCTAACCTATAATACCACATTGTTGGTGATGAGTGCTTGATTTTGGTCTTGTACGTTGATGACTTATTCCTCATCGGTTCAGAAAGTCTTATTGCTGAATGCAAGTGTGCATTGACTTCTGAATTTGAGATGAAGGACCTTGGTATGATGCACTTCTTCTTGGGACTAGAAGTATGGCAGAAGACTGATGAGATTTTCCTAAGTCAAGGAAAATATACAATTGATATATTGAAGAGATTTGGTATGACAGACTGCAAATCCATGCCTACACTGATGGTGATGAATTTGAAGAAGATGAACATGGCTTATTCTGAGTCAGACGATATTGATCCACATATTTACAAACAATTGACTAGATCATTGATGTATATGGTTAACACCAGGCCTGATATATGCTATGTAGTGAGTGTACTTAGTCAGCTTATGAGTCAACCGAGACAGACACACTGGATAACAATGAAGCATGTGTTGAGATATCTACGAGGCATAGTTGGTTATGGCTTGAGATATGCTTTCGGTGTAGACATGATATTGTAGGGATATGTCGATGCAGATTGGGCAGGGAGTGCAGTGGACCAGAATAGCAAATCCGGTTGTTGTTTCACTTTGGGATCTGCCATAGTTTTCTGGTGCAGTAGGAAACATGCTTCTGTGGATTTGAGTACCACAAAAGTAGAGTATATTGCATTGTGTGTGGCAGTTCGCGAAGCAGTGTGGCTTCACAAGCTCCTTGCATACTTATTTGGTCATGAGATGGATTCCACCATTATCCATTGTGATAACCAGAGCTATGTGAAGCTCTTTGAGAATCTTGTGTTTCATGATAAATAGAAACACATTGACATCAAATACCATTATATCAAATATGGTGTAGAGGAAAGCGGTACATGTGGAGTACCTTTCTACACACAAACATGTTGCATATGTCTTCACCAAACCACTTGTCAGGATGAAGTTTGAGTACTTCCATGAAAGACTTGGCCTGGTGGAGAATGCCTCCATAGCTGAGAGGGAGTGTTGATGATTGTAGCATTGTTTGACATTCTCCAAGTCGTTCTCCTCTAGAATGAGTTGATACGATCTGTAAGAGAGCCCATGTGTTGCGTGTACCCATGTGATGGGTGTACATCAGACTTTGGACTGGGTTGTGATGATGTGTAGTCTCTTGTATACTCCTCTGGACTGAGTTGAGATGACTTGAGATGGTCTTCTGCATTGTACTCCTCTGGAAGAGTTGAGTTGGCCTGAGATGGTCTCCTACATTGTACTCCTATGGACTTAGTTGAGTCGGATTGAGATGGTTCTTTGGATGGTACTCCTATGGAATCAGTTGAGTTAATCGGTTGAGTCATGAGATGGATTCCACCATCATCCATTGTGATAACCAGAGCTATGTGAAGATCTCCGAGAATCTTGTGTTTCACGATAAATCAAAAAACATTGAGATCAAATACCACTATATCAGATATGGTGCATAGGAAAGAAGTACATGTGGAGTACCTTTCTACACATGAACATGTTGCATATGTCTTCACCAAACCACTTGCCAGGATGAAGTTCGAGTACTTTTGTGAGAGACTTGGACTGGTGGAGAATGCCTCCCTAGCTGAGAGGGAGTGTTGATGATTGTAGCATCATCCGACATTCTCCAGGTAATTCTCCTCTAGACTGAGTTGATACGATCTGTAAGAGAGCCCATATGTTGGGTGTACCCATGTGATGGGTGTATGTCAGACTTTGGACTGGGTTGTGATGATGTGTAGTCTCTTGTCTACTCCTCTGGACTGAGTTAAGATGACTTGATATGGTCTTCTGCATTATACTCCTCTGGACTGAGTTGATTCGGCATGAGATGGTCTCCTGCATTGTACTCCTATGGACTTAGTTGAGTTGGATTGAGATGGTTCTCTAGATGGTACTCTTGTGGACTCAGTTGAATTAATCTGTTGAGTGTGATGTCCTTGTGGGTGAGGACATGTGGACATGTCCCTAGTGGCTGAGCACTAGAGGATGAGAGAGATCCTTTCTATATTGTCTGAGAGTAAGATTTGTTGTAACCCTAATTTGTGTTGTAAAGGGTATGAGTCAGCCCCACCATGTAAAGATAATTAATATTGTGTCAAATATTAATTATATTATTCATTTAAAGAGACCGGCCCTATTTTTCCAATAGACACACATATTTCTTTCTCAGGTCTTGTATAAATAGGAGGAGATCCCCATTGTGGGTCTCACTCACTTCACTTGTCATCTCATAATTTCAACAACACTTGTACGACTGAAGTGAGCATCTCTCTTGGGTGTAAGTTTCTAGGTCAAGTAAGAACCCTCTTGTGTGCTAGGGTTTGGTGGTGTGTGGAGGATCTTATCTTGACTCTATAGCAAAGGATTGTTGGGCTTTTCCCTTGATTGAGAAGGTTTTTCCCAGGATAAACTCTTGTTTTCTTGTGCATGGTTATTCTTCTTGTGATCTTGGTTATTGCAGCACTTGTGTATGGTATTGTTGCATCATTTATGGTTCAAGTACATGCTAAATTGAAATAAACCACATGTGCATGAGCTAAGAATTAAAATTCAAGAATGTTGTGCCCCACCCGAGCTACTCTTTGACTTGCAACCTTTGAACATGCCACCTCTTTTCTATTTTTCATTCCCAAGTCCATTTCAACAACTCTAGCCTACTCTTCCATTGCAATTGTTTTCGCCTCACTAGTGACTTTCTTTATTGCACAATCGATGTACTTAAACATTTCCCATTGTAGTTTTGTGTCTTTGAACTATAGGTAGTCTCATCCTGAAGTAAGTCACGTCTCTCATTTGTAGTGTGTTTGTAGTTTGTGTGTGTTAAACCTTATGTTAGTCCTTTGTTTCCTTTGTGATGTGTCACCTTAGACCCTTTGTGCCTCGTGGGTAGACCTTCCTGCTGTAGCTTCCTATCATTAACACTTGTAGCCACCTCCACTGCCCTGGGTTAAGTTTTCCTGCCCCATTTCTCCTTTTCTAGTTATTAGTGACAAATCCTTTGTTTTTTTTCTCGAATGTTTAGCTTAAAAAACTTGGCCAGTGACTTTCTTTATTGCATATTTGATGTAAATGATTGCACTTGTAACATTTCCCATTGTAGTTTTGTGTCTTTTCTCTATAGGTAGTCTCATCCACGAGTCAGTCTCCTCTCCCATTTGTAGTGTATTTGTATATTATGTGTGTCAAACCCACTATTAGTCCCTTGTTCCTTTGTGTTGTGTCCCCCTAGACCCTTTGTGCCTCGTGGGTAGACCTTCCTATTGCATCTTCCCATTGTTGACACTTGTAGCCATCTCCACTACCTTGGGGGCAAGTTTTCCTTCCCCACTTATTCTTTTCTATTTTTTAGTGACAAATCCTTTGGTTCTTTTTTCGAATGTTTACCTTAGAAAACTTGGCCTTTTGTGCTTCCTTTCTCACTTTGAGTTCTTGACGTCCATTTCAACCACTCAATTCTCCTTTTGTCCTCTCATGCACCCATTGGTGTTTTGGCTTCTCTTTCAACCTTTTGATCCTCCTTTGGCCTTCACCATATCCCTTTTTGTCCTCTCAATCTCCCTTTTTGGTCTCTTGATCCTCTTTTTGGCCTTTGACCTCCCTCCCTCTAGTCTCTTGGCCCTCTTTTTTTGCCTTTTGACAACCTTCTTGGCCTTGCAATGTGCCTTCAACTCTTTTTACCATGATCCCTATCTCCTAATAATATTTTAGTTGGGACACTAACAATGTTATCCAATAGGTCTTAGTTTCTTAGTTAGTAAAAAATGAGGCTCGATTTTCATCTTTGTTTCTTCTAATCATTGCGATTGTCCTCGCCATTCATCATCCTCCCATTGTATACAATATTTTTTTCTAGTGCACAATACCATAAAATGGATTTTCTTACAATTGTAAATATGTTCTCATTCTATTCCAATTTATTCATTAAAATGTGAATAGATAGGGAATATTTGGATTAATTGTTCATTAGTAATATGAATAATAATGGAAAAAAGATTCGTATTGAAAGAATACTAGATTTGGTAAACTCGAGAAGTCCAATTCGATCATGCTTTGAACAAAGAAAGAGTAAACGATCGAGGAGTACCTTCTACAGAAATTGTGGGTCTAGCCCTTCCTCTGATTCACCATCTAATTGTTGATATTATGGTATCTTTTGGAGGTATGAACCCCCATTGTGACCTTTGAAAATATTAGAATGTTCCGAAAGAAAGAAAAGACGTGAAAATAACCCTAGAAAAGATGTCGGTTGAGAGAGATAATTAATATGAATTAATTAGTACCCGAGATGAGAAGTCGGCCCATGGAGTCTTCCAAGATTACTATAAATATAGGGCACCAGTATTTCATTGGACACACTTCTCAGAATTGCAGACAGGCAATTGTGCGCACTGCAGTCTGACAGTCTTGTGCACAAGTTCTAAAGAAGGTGCTGCCGCCAGTTCTGAAGCCTATTGCTTCTATATTTTGGGTTGGACTCTCTGATCATATTTGGTTACTTCTTGCTTGGTGCATTATCCTTTCTTGGCTATTGGATTTCCACCAGTATTCTTCTCTCTGTCAAGGTCAAGGTGCTCGGAGGGTGGCTTTGGCCTATGGTTGGGTGACAATAGTGATATTGTCAATGGTAAAATGAGAACATTCTAATAGGTTATGGGACCACACCTCCTTCACTCAGTCTAACCGCTGGAAGGAAGCATAGAAATTAGAATATTAAGATCACTAAAGGACTGTCGCTAGGGTTACTAGCAGGAGCATCTTCCAAGACACTGTCGCTAGGGTTACTAGCAGGAGCAATTGTAGAAACCCTAAAACCTCGATCCATCACCTTGTGATGGAACATCTCGTTCAAGAAGAAGGTATTCAAGTGCACCTTAGTCCAACGTATCTCTTGGCACTTTCATAAGGTAGAAAATTTAAAGTTGAAGTTTTGTATCAAGGCATGACCAGTCACCAGTCAACCGAAGACATGAGTGAAAAGACTAGTTACCTACACTACTCAACACTCACAGGAACAATTGAAGACGACATGTGGATAGTTGATAGTGGAGCTTCTAGGCACATGATGGGAGTTCAAGCCAAAATCTCAAGTCTAAATGAGAAGAAGACATTGTACAAGGTAGATCTTGGAGACAAAAGAACTTACTCAGTCAAAGGATTTGGACAAGCCTCCCTCAAGTTGAAAACAAGTAACAATGTTCATTTAAGCAATGTCTTATATGTACCTAGTTTAGAAAAGAATCTTGTATCCATATCTTGCCTAGAAGACAAAGGAAACATAATAGCTTTTGTAGGTGGAAAAGTGTTATCTTGTCATAAAGACTCCAGCATAGAGAGTGCTAGGGTTATTGGAACCTGTGAAGGAAATCTATATAGACTACTAGAACAAAATAAAGAAGCTATTGTACATGATGAATTCAATCCCAATGAACTTTGGCACATAAGGTACACTCATATTAACTATAAAGCATTACCTTTTCTCAAAAATATGGTTGAAGGAATACCAGAATTGCAGTCTACACATGAAGGAATTTGAAAAAGATGTGCTCTTGGAAATAATGTCAAGAAACCATTTCCAAGCAACAACAATATATCTAAGGAGATTCTAGATCTAATACACTCAGATGTTTGCGGTCCGATTCCAGTCAAATATCTAGGAGGTTCTCTTTACTACACAATCTTCATATATGATTATTCAAGAAAGACTTGGTTATATCTTTTGAAGACAAAGGACGATGTATTCAACAAGTTTCAAGAATTCAAAGCAGAGATAGAGAACCTCATGAACAAGAAAATCAAGACCTTAAGAAAAGATAATGGAGGATAATACACATCAAAGGAATTCATTGCATTCTATGAATCAATAGGGATTAGGAGGGAGCTACCTGTTCCTCATAATCCTTAACAAAATGGTGTAGCAAAAAGAAAGAGCAGATCTATTGAAGAAACCATGAAGGCACTACTAAACGATCAAGGTTTATTCACGTTCTTATGGGGAGAAGCAATCATGACAACAATATATGTCCAAAATAGAAGTCCTCACCACATACTAAAGGACATGACTCCAGAAGAATCCTTCTCAGGTAAGAAACCTACTATGGAAAACCTAAGAATCTTTGGATGTCCCATTTACTCTCACATTCCCAAGGACAAAAGGAATAAATTGGAACCCTCGGGAAAGAAGGGCATATTCGTGGGATATAGATAATCATCCAAGGATTATAGAATCTATATTCTGGAACAACATAAGATTGAAGTCAGTAGAGACGTGACCTTCAATGAAAATATGGCTTTCAAGAAATCCATAGAAGAAACTATAGAAGAAGAAGAGCATGAAGAGCCTATTGAAGAAAGCACAAAAAACTAGAATGACAAAAAGGAACAACCTGATAATCCTATGCAACCATGTGAGACCATTGATTCAGACACCATACCTAAGAACAAGAAACGACCAACTTGGATTGAAGCTACCTTACAAGAAGCAAAAGGACTCAATGCCCCAGATGGGACATTCAAAAAAAGTAAGAAGCCTAAAAGATTCTCAAGCTATGCAGCATGTATGACAAAGATTCTAGATGAAGAACCTACCATGTTTGAAGAAGCAGTTCAAAAGAAACAATGGAAAGAAGCTATGACGGAAGAACACCAATCCATCATGAAGAATGATGTATGGGAAATTGTTCCTAGACCTAAAGAAAAATCAGTGGTAACTTCAAAATGGGTATATAAGATCAAACATGCAATAGACAGAAGCTTGGATAAATATAAAGCAAGGTTCATATCTAGAGGGTTCTCCCAGAAGGAGGGAGAAGACTATAACAAAACATTTTCTTTGGTTTCTAGATATACTTCCATTAGAGCTATCATATCTCTTGCTGCTTCCATGGGTTGGAGTTTACATCAGATGGATGTAAAAACAACTTTCCTCAATGGAGCAATCGAAGAAGAAGTATATATTGAACAACCTACAGGGTTTGAAGTACATTCCAGAGACACTCATGTTTGTAGACTAAAGAAAGCCTTATATGGACTCAAGCAAGATCCAAGAGCTTGGTATGCCAGAATAGACAACTATCTAACGAGACTTGGTTTCTCCAAAAGTCATGTAGATCCAAATCTTTACTACAAAGTCGTGAACAATACACGTGTGATTCTACTACTATATGTTGACGATCTATTCCTAACAAGTGAAGAGTCTCTCATCATCTAGTGCAAAAAGGAACTAGCTTCTGAGTTTGATATGAAAGATCTTGGTCTGATCCATTATTACTTGGGACTAGAAGTATGGAAGAAGTGTGGTGAAGTATTCCTTGGACAAGGAAATTATGCAATAAAGATTCTCCAAAAGTTTGGAATGATGGATTGCTAATCCATGGACACTCCTATGATTACAGACATAAGAAAAGTAAGAGATTCAGATTCTGATCCAGTAGATCCATCACTATATCGAAAATTGATTGGGTCATTGATGTATTTGGTAAATACTCGACCAAACATTTTTTTTTTCATGAACACACTAAGCCAGTTCCAGGTGGAACCTAGAAATGAGCATTGTATAGCTGCAAATCATGTCCTAATATATATTCATGGGACAATAAACTATGGTCTAAGATATACCGCATCCAGTGATATACAACTTCATGGATTCACATATTCATACTGGGAAGGAAGTGCAGAAGACAGAAAGAGTACTTCAGGGATGTGTTTCAGCTTGGGCTCCGCTATGATATCTTGGGGCAGCAGGAAACAAAAGTCTATTGCACTCAGCACATCAAAAGAAGAATATATTGCAGCATGTGAGGCATGCACACAGGCAATATGGTTGAGAAAGATAATCTCCTATTTATTTGATCAGGTTCCAGATTCAACCATAATACACTATGACAATCAAAGTTGTATAAGGCTATCAGAACACCCATTGTTTCATGAATGGTCAAAACATATTGAGATCAAATACTACTTTATTCGAGTGAAAGTCCAGGAAGGAGAAGTAAAGCTCCAGTATATCCCCACAGATGAGAAGACAACAAATATCCTAACAAAGCCTCTGTCCAAAATAAAGTTTGCATATTTTCGAGACAAATTGGGGATCGTGGAAATAACTCCCTTAGTCGAAAGGGAAGAAATAACTCTCCAGGTTGGTAGGGAGCACTGAAATTTTATTGAATTAAGGACAATCATTTTCAATTTTGAAAAATGGTCCAGCTTGGGAATTTCTTTTCCAGATTCGGAAAGTGGTTTGAGATTTCTGACGGATAGGCATTTTCCAGTTCGGAAAATGGTCCAGATTGAACGATCATTTTTGTAATGAAAATGGTTCGATGGATTGTTGATATACCATAGACAACTATTTACCATTGTGGTTAACATGGGGAATGGTCTAGGGAAGTCTCTCTTCTTGAGGGTTACTCAAGAAGACTGTCCCGTCTCACTGGACAATGATTTCCCATTGTGGTTAACATGGGGAATGGTCCGTTTTGGAGGTTGGTGCAGGATAATCATTTCCTTAGGAAATGGTTTAGACAGTCATTACTTAGGGTGGATTGATTCTCTCTAGGTTTTATTTTGTTTAGTGATGGAGGAATGTCCCAGGGTGGGGAATGGTCCAGGTTTAATAATTAGGGACATCCATTCCTTAGGGCAGACTCATTCTCTCCAGGTTGCACTTTGTTTAGTGCCGAAGGAATGGTCCAGGCTTAGAAATCAGGATAGTTATTCTTCCTTTCTTGAGAAGAATAGTCCAGATATCCCATCATTGATGTTCTACTCTGAGGGAATATGCTCTTTCAGGTCTCACAGATGTGAGTGAAAGAATGGAAAAAACAATTCAATTTATATCATAACAATATTTTCTATGCAGGTTGATATCAGACGATTGTTATGGAGACTACATGTCTCCAGACAATAGAGATATGGTAATGTGATGGATATGTTCCACTGTTTGTGACTATGTGTCATGGTTTGAGTGGTTGTGTACTACCATGGATAAACAAAGTTGTGTTCTATCAATTGATATTATACCTATTGTCATGGAAATTATCCAGTTGGATAATAATGATGGTGCTCATGATGCTACAAGTTGAATGATTTGTTTGTGCTCAAGAGAATTATCAGTTATACCTCCATAGCAAGGAGGGAGTGTTGATATTATGGTAGCTTTTGGAGTTATGAACCTCCATTGTGACCTTTGAAAAGATTAGAATGTTTCGGAAGAAAGAAAAGAAGTGAACATAACCCTAGAAAAGATGTCGGTTGAGAGAGATAATTAATATGAATTAATTAGTACCCAGAATGAGAATTCATCCCAGGTAGTCTACCAGGATTACTATAAATACAAGGTTCCAATATTTCGTTTGAAACACTTCTCAGAATTGTAGACAGACACTTGTGCACATTGCAGTCTGGCAGTCTTGTGCAGAAGTTCTGGAGAAGGTGCTACCGCCAGTTCTGAAGCCTATTGCTTCTATATTTTAGGTTGGACTCTCTGATTAACTTTGATTACTTCTTTCTTGGTGCATTATCCTTTCTTGGCTATTGGATTGCTACTCAGATTCTTCTCTCTGTCAAGGTCAAGGTGCTCGGAGGGTGGCTTCGGCTTATTTTTGGGATACAATAGTGATATTGTCAATGGTAAAATGAGCACATTCTAACACTAATAATATGAGTTGGTATCTCTTTTTGATATGACAATGATGAAGGATTACTTCCAAGATATGCCAACACCCTTCTCATATACTATCATTGTATGCCTATTGACAACCTCCCTTATATAATTACTTTGATAATTTGATAGGTGTATTGTAGAACTACTTTGACCTTTTCTATTTTTACCTAGTTTATAACCTTGAAACCTTTATAGAATCAAACAAATAATTTAGAGAATAATAAAGAATTACCAAGTTAGTTACTTGTTTCTATTGGACTCTCACAAATCAAGCACTAATAATCAATCACCACCAATTTATATTCCAACTATTGCCTAATTCAAATAGACTATTCTTAGTGAGTCAGTTAGCCCACAGGACGAACTTGAGTTTGTTGTCCCAACATTTTTGGTTGTCACTTTGTCTTTTATTATGATTTTCAACAAATTCTTATTGCTTTAGCTACCCATGATGAATGTATTGTGGGAGCAATAATTTGGGGCTTGATCATTTTTTTCAATTCCTTATGTATAAATGGAGCTAGTTATGGATTTTATGTGTTTTCATTTGTCTGAAGGGTTTGGCCTATAGGATGTTAGAATAAATGGACATTATGCTGATAGGAAACCCTGTCTCAAGAACACCATGACAAAGGCACACCCTTTGAAGGAGAAATATAGGGTGTCAACACTTGCATGTAGACACATTCTATAGTGGATGCAATTAGAAAATATTGAAACTGATATCTCAACCTTAGACAGTCCGATGACTCATTCTTGGGTGTGTATCAATTATTTGGAGACAAATACAAAATAGATAGAGGTAACACCACTACTAGGTGGAGGAGCCAGTCTAGGACAATAGCCACCCCTTGCGCGTTCTAGTCCTAAAAAGGCACATTCTTCTTTTCTAGTGGTTAATAGTTTAGTTATGATTAATAGTGCAAGACAATAATGAGTAGTAGGGACTAGTGGTGGTATGGAGAATATAAGTGAAGTTCACCAAACTGCAATTTTTTGAAACCTCAGATTCATTTAGTAATCGAGTCCACAAGGGATTACAATTGGTGCGACAATGGGTTATATAAGGTTATGCTCCTCGAAGTTCATTGGGAAAAGAGAGGAGGATGAAAACCAACATTGGTTCCTATCCGAATGATAACATGAAGATACTAGAGTTTCATATGACCTTGTGGTGTCATGCACTATGATGGTACATAAAGTATGTGCAAACCACCCCCTCTGGTACAACTCAGATTTTCAATGAAACACGATTGGCCTTCCAAAGTGTTGCAGAGATAAGAGACATTAAATAAAAGCACTTGGGAATATGCCCAATGATTAAGAGAAGTAAAGAAATATCTATTGTTCTATCTCCCTCTATAATGTCATGGATGCCTTCATCTAATGACATGTATTCCCTTGATGCAATAGAAAATAAATACTTTGAGAGAAGTGTTGAGCAGGTAGTAAAATGGAAATAATAAGTTTGGGAAGAAAATAAGTGTTGAGCACAAACCTTTATGATAGTTCCAAGGATGTCATGAGTGTAGAACTAGCTCTCCTTCCTTGTAGAGCAACTCCATGAGTTGACTTGTGCTAAAGCAACATGAGAGTAGGTATGGTGCATTGGGTGCAAAACAAAGTGCCATATAGTAGTAGACTTCCCTACGTTGTGTAAAGTAGTGGGTTGAGTAGTAATAGGGTTGATGAACCCTTGATTGCAGGTTACTCCACAAGTTAGAGACATGTGTGAGATATCTAAGGCATATGGAAACCACGCCTCGTATCGATGCTCAATTTTATAGAAATATACCTTTACCCCAATGAACTTATATCATGAGTTCTATAAGACATATGCACATAATATAGACCACCGTTGGGCTCTGCAAGCCCTAGGGGTTAGGTTTGATAGAACGTCATTTTGGGTGGAAGAGATATGATCTAGAATGAGTGCAAGATTCAAAAGAGGTCACGGGGGTGGAAGAAATGGATTGATAATATGATATAATTGTGACAATATTGGACACATTAAGACACTATCCTAACCCTTGTTAGTTGCAGTGTTATCACTATTTCATTGTAGGCCATAATTCCAAAGATTGTCCATATTTGATTGCAAAATGGGATGCTTGAAGTTAGAGAATCACCATCTTGGTTAACGTCGTGCCTCGAGAAGATGATGCCCCATAAACATTGAAGACACATATAGTGACTTGCAGAGGCACAAAGACAGGGAATGACTAGCAAAACAAGGAGCCCTAATATATCAAGAAAGTAGTGAAAAAGGAATCAGAGGTTAACACCCTGAAGTAGAAGCAATTTGTCAAAGAAGTGTTGGAAATCATGCATGGTATAGGTGGCATTGCCACTAAAGATTATGGTAAGAACCCTATAAATCCCCCCCAAATCATATTGCACCTTTAACATTGGACACTCTTGGATGATGCAGAGCACTATATGAGTTCCTAGAAGTGTTTTCCAAGATCTTGGATGATGAAAAACTATCGAAAAAGGTTACACACTACCTTGAAGCAACTAGTGGAGGGGGATGAGGAGATATGTTCTCCTCTACCAAAATTCATATTTTTTTGCATTAAGAAGAAAAGAAAGAAGCATGGGTTGTGTATTTAGACAAACTATTGAAATCAATGTATATGATGTGAAAGACATCATGCTCGACCTAGGATTTGAGGTGAATACCTACCTAAAAAATCATGGTAGTGGATGGGGATCCCACAACTAGTATACTCACCAATTTAGTTGTGATTAGTGATTCAATATCACACCTTCCCATTGGGAGGGGTGGAGATTATAGAGATAGACATTTCAAGCATGAAAATTGTAGCCAATTTCTAACTAATTCAATTCATGGATGAAAATTACCTCGAACCAACATTGTTGGGGATTGAATGGGCATATGACTATGATGTAATCATCAACCCCAAGCATGGAATATGTCCTTTTAGAATAATGGTTTCAAGGTGGTGTAACATATTGATATGTACCAGGAACTCAAGGACACACAACTAGTAAATGACATGGAAGGATCGATGGATGATAGCATCTTCAATTGTAAGGGAGGATCTCAATAGGCTGGTAATTTAGGATATTTATGACCATACAATTGGCATGTACAATGATGTAAATCCCACAATAGATGGCCTTGTAAGCTAGCATAGTGTTTGTTCATTTAACTAAGATTCTGTAATGGGGTGGGAGGGTTGGCGATACTAGAATCATGAGCCCAAGAATCAACATTGCACACAACCATAATTAAGGAGGTTTGTTTGATTGATACTAAGATGCACACCCCACCATTGTTTGATGGGATTGGATAGGTTAAATAATTTCTTGATCAGGTTGAAGATACTATGCTCCCTCAAGCTGTCGCTGGTGGCTATGGATGATATGATGAGAGAAACTTGGTCAAGATGGTGGGTCACCCATAAATAGTCATTTAAGAGCTTGAAAGTAGTCAAAATTTCCCTGCTCACCCATTTTTTCCTTCTCTAGTATAACGTTAGTGATTGAGGGCTAGGGGGATCTCAATATATAATTGAAGGATTGGTTGGGTGGAGAGCAATTTTTCTCCCACATTTTCCCATAGTTTTTTCTTGGAATTTCTTTTGGAACCATTGTTGTTGCTATATTTTTTTTATCAAGTTCCCATAGTTTTTGCTTGGAATTATTGTTGGTACCATTGTTGTTTCTAGAGTTTTTTATCAAGTTCGAATGCTTCTTCAACTTTATGTTGTTGTAAATTCTGCATTTTATAGAGATATGCCTTCATCCTTAAATTTTCTTTCAACTACAATATCTATACAAAAGAAAAACTTTAAAAATTAAAGTATTTTAATGATTTATATGCTTTTTATATGTTTCCTTCTTTTATATTATTTTAAATGAATTGTATCATCTCCAAATGGAGAATGGAAAGTTTTATTAACATTGGGTTTTGTGTTTTATAATGAAGGTAAATAGAGACAAAGGAGCAAATTCATAAGAGATTGAAAAAAAGAGCTTGGGAAATGGAAAACTACTTCTCTCTTATCAAATTATCCAATTTTGGTTCATGATGACCTTGAGACATGTTCTTAGAGGATTAAGATATGCGTCTATTAGTATTATTTTTAAACTAGTGCATTGGACAAAAAATGAATATTATTTTTAAACTAGTGCATTGCACAAAAAAAAATGAATGTGTTGGTCAATGATCTATTTAAATTGAATTATCATGATTAAGGAAATCTCCAACTTAGATAAAAACTCCTAATCCTTCTCCAAAAAAAAATGCCTGCTACAAACATTTGAGCAATTTGTTATGCTATTTCAAATTATATCTCTTCTATCAAATGTCTCCCACAAACATTTGAGCAATTTGTTATGAGATTTCAAATTATATATATTCTATTCTTAATTTAGTAAGAAGAAAATACTTGATTTAATATGGTATATGTATCATTTTAAAAATTAATTTTACAAATTACATTATCTAGAAAGGATGTTATGTTTCATTTTAGCCAGAATATGTTGTTGTTATACTAAAATGTTATAATTGATTATAATGCATAATATGGGGCTATAATGTCTAATATGGAATTTGAAATGCAACTTTATAATTGATTATAATGCATAAATACTTGTTAATATATTGGAGATGCAAAATTCCTCAAAGTACCATAATTTTCAACTAATAATATAAAAATAGTGAAGAAATGAATGAAAATAAAATGTAGATATTATGATGATTGTATATATTTGTTAACCTCTTTAAGTTGCTAAATAATGCATTGATTGGCCTTTTGTTGTTATTTTCATGGTTAAGGTGTTTTTTTTTTCCTCCCCAAGAAAAACCTTGCAAGGAAACCCAAGGGGTGCAAGCCTATTGATGTTGACTATTACACCCCATAGGGGGATTTGAATCAGGCACCCGTTGGCACAAAAATAGTCAAGTGCCTAACAACATTGACAACAATTGGTTGGGCTAACTCCTTGGGCTTCTGTTTTTTAGAATCTTACGAGGCACCTAAGGGACGCTTCTCTACATTTTTAGTGTAGATTAGTGTGCCTCACCAGGGGATCCAAACTGAACACTTGCTATCATGAAACTAGTGAAATGCTCAACAATGTTGATGATAACCAATTGAGCCTTGGACTATGATCAAAGTGTTAAAACCGAAAGGTTAAGGTTTATTTTCTATTTTGGGGATACAAGCTCAACATGGATTGCACAAATTTTATTTATATTCATAGAAACAACTTGGAACTTTGATAATTATTTCATTAGCCTAAAAAATGGAAAAAAAAAATGGAACATAAAATAAAATACAATGTATAAAGTGATGATCATTTGAATTTTAAATATAGTATGAGTGCAAATATTGAGTGGATTATCTTGTCTAAATGCCAGATTTTCCTACTCATTTACCTACCAATTGGTTGGGACTCATATCTTGATCATATAAAAAGATCAGATTATAACATGTGGATGTGTATTTTTCAAAAACAATGACTTGTCATGATGAACTATAAATTGGAGGGTAGTAAAGTATTTCATGTTGCAAGGATGCTTTGTCATGAAGAATAGTTTGAAATCTGCAAGGGTTTGACAATATGATTAAAACATGATGAAATTTATCACAAAGCCAAACATTAGTCTTAGGAAGCCACATAGAAACCCAACTCCTTGACAAAGTAAATTGTTTGAAAGCAAAGAAAATAGAGTAAATTGCATCAAACCATAAAACTAATTGTTTTAGCTTGGAAGGAGAAACTTCAAAGAGCTATTTGTGTCATGTTTGTGCTTCATATGTTGAATCTTTGTAAGATTATTGTAGTGATTATTAGTAAATGCAATGAAGAAATATTTTTTTTCCATAATGAACATTGTATGAATGAAATATGTCTACTAAAAGCTCTTAAAATCCATCTTAAATGTCAATTGTTTGTAGTTTAAAAGTTAAAATTAAGAAATCACTTTGTGAATTTTTATCATCCAAGAGAGATATGATTTAAGAAAAAAATGTCCTCAAATAGAGATCACATGTTTATCTTTTTAATTGCAAATATAGAAACATTTATTATTGCTTTTCATATGCGACGATTTGGTATCTCTATGAAAATTGTATTTGGGTAATGATTGTTGTTGAAATTTTATGAATGAACAAAGGCTTTGCATATAAGTATAAAGATACAAAAAAGTGTGCTCCCCACA
>ML778043.1:407904-441367 GCA_009831015.1 Picea engelmannii
TATTTTAATAAGGTGTGTCAAAATAAAAGATACAAATCTATTACTACTTTTCATAAATGATGATTTGGTACCCTTGTAAAATTGTAAATTGTATTTTGGTAATGGTTGTTGTTGAAACTTGTATATATATTCAATATTAATGACTAAGAGCTTTGTATAAGTGTACAAATAGCAGAAGAGGTGTGCTTTCCTACCTTTATAAGAAATTTTTAGAGCTGGTTTTTAAATATATATTATAATAATGTGTATTAAAATTAAAAAGATTCTCTTTGCTTGGAGATATGACCTTTTTAACATTTCAACATGCCAAGGTGATTTTATTATCTTGTTTAATATATGAAATTAGTAGTAATGTTAATAGGTGATTTTACCATGTTTATTAAAAATACTTATGAATAACTTTTATAATTTATATTAAAAAAATATTAAGATAATGAATAAAAAAAGCTTAAAAATGGTAAATAAAAAAATGAAAACAAGTTAAAATTAATTTAAAAAAAATAAAAAATATATAAAGATATAATATAGAATAATAGTAATATATAAACTACTAATTTAAATAGAATCTAAATAAATTTTGAATTATACCATGTAAACACATTCATTCAAAAAAGACAATACATACATATCAATGAAAGAAATGCAAATCTTATCATCATGAAAATTCAATACAACAAATATACACATACATATACAATTTAAAATAAACAAACATGTAAATTGAAATAAATAAACACACAATGTATAAATACAAACTAAGCAAACACACACTGTCAAAAGCACTAATACATACATTTAAAATATCAAATAAGTAAACACACAATGTGCAAATTCACATAAGTAAACTCACATTATACAATTTAAAATGAACAAACAAAAACATGATCAAAACTATTCACCCACATACATATGCTTACTCAATAAACAAACAAATTCAAAGATGTGAATACACACTATACAGTTTCAAATCAATCTACAAACAAAAACAAGACTAAACAAACACACAATATACAAATACAAATAAGCAAACTTAGATTATACAATTTCAAATCAATACACAAACATAAGCAAACAAACATTGTCAACACTACTCATACACGTGAACACACATTATACAATTTCAACTCAATCTACAAATACAAACAAGAGTAAACAAAGACACATTATATAATTTCAAATCAATACAAATATATAAACATGTATTCAAATACTTAAATAAACACTATAAATTCATATAATCAAACACATTTTATACAATTTCAAATCAACATATAAGCATACTTTGTCAAAACCATCTACAGATGCAATTTCAAACCATCAAATACACAATATATAAATTGAAATAAACAAATATACATTATACAATTTCAAATCAATATACAACATAAACAAACATTATCAAAACCATTTGGACACATAATAATTTCAAATAAGTACACATACAATATACAAATTTAAATCAATATACAAACACAAACACACACAATACATGGATTCAAACAAGCAAACACACATTATACAATTTCAAATCCATATACAAAACCACATACAACCATGGAATTTCTAGTTAACACACACATTATACAATTTCAACTCAATCTACAAACACAAACAAGAGTAAACAAAAACACATTATACAATTTCAAATCAATACCAAAATATAAACATGGATTCAAATACTTAAAGAAACACTATAAATTCATATAATCAAACACATTTTATACAATTTCAAATCAACATATAAACATACATTGTCAAAACCATCTACACATGCAATTTCAAACCATCAAATACACGATATACAAGTTGAAATAAACAAATATGCATTATATAATTTCAAATCAATATACAACATAAACAAGAATTATCAAAACCATTTGCACACACAATAATTTCAAATAAGTAGACATACAATATACAAATTTAAATCAATATACAAACACAAACACAAACACACACAATACATGAATTCAAACAATCAAACACACATTATACAATTTCAAATCCATATACAAAATCACCTACAACCATGCAATTTCTAATTAAAACACACATTATACAATTTCAACTCAATCTACAAACACAAACAAGAGTAAACAAAGACACATTATACAATTTCAAATCAATACCAAAATATAAACATGGATTCAAATACTTAAAGAAACACTATAAATTCATATAAGAAAACACATTTTATACAATTTCAAATCAACATATAAAGATACATTGTCAAAACCATCCAAACATGCAATTTCAAACCATCAAGAAAACGATATACAAGTTGAAATAAACAAATATACATTATATAATTTCAAATCAATATACAACATAAACAAACATTATCAAAACCATTTGCACACACAATAATTTAAAATAAGTAGACATACAATATACAAATTTAAATCAATATACAAACACAAACACAAACACACACAATACATGAATTCAAACAAGCAAACACACATTATACAATTTCAAATCCATATACAAAATCACCTACAACCATGCAATTTCTAATTAACACACACATTATACAATTTCAACTCGATCTACAAACACAAACACGAGTAAACAAAGACACATTATACATTTTCAAATCAATACCAAAATATAAACATGGATTCAAATACTTAAAGAAACACTATAAATTCATATAAGCAAACACATTTTATACAATTTCAAATCAACATATAAACATACAATGTCAAAACCATCTACACATGCAATTTCAAACCATCAAATACACAATATACAAATTGAAATAAACAAATATACTTTATACAAATTCAAATCAATATACAACATAAACAAACATTATCAAAACCATTTTCACACATAATAATTTAAAATAAGTAGGCATACAATATACAAATTTAAATCAATATACAAACACAAACACACACAATACATGAATTCAAACAAGAAAACACACATTGTACAATTTCAAATCCATATACAAAACCACCTACAACTATGCAATTTCTAATTAACACACACATTATACAAATTCAACTCAATCTACAAACACAAACAATAGTAAACAAAGACACATTTTACAATTTCAAATCAATACAAAAATATAAACATCGATTCAAATACCTAAAGAAATACTATACATTCATATAAGCAAACACATTTTATACAATTTCAAATCAACATATAAACATACATTGTCAAAACCATCTACACATGCAATATCAAACCATCAAATACACAATAGACAAATTGAAATAAACAAATATACATTATACAATTTCAAATCAATATCCAACATAAACAAACATTATCAAACCATTTGCACACATAATAATTTCAAATAACTTACAATATACAAATTTAAATCAATATACAAACACAAACACACACAATACACGAATTCAAACAAGCAAACACACATTATACAATTTCAAATCCATATACAAAACCACCTACAACCATGGAATTTCTAATTAATGCACACATTATACAATTTCAACTTGATCTACAAGCACAAACAAGAGTGAACAAAGACACATTATACAATTTCAAATCAATACAAAAATATAAACATGGATTCAAATACTTAAAGAAACACTATAAATTCATATAAGCACACACATTTTACACAATTTCAAATCAATATATAAACATACATTGTCAAAACCATCTACACATGCAATTTCAAACCATCAAATACACAATATAGAAATTGAAATAAACAAATATACATTATACAATTTCAAATCAATATACAACATAAACAAACATTATCAAAACCATTTACACACATAATAATTTCAAATAAGTAGACATACAATATACAAATTTAAATCAATATACAAACACAAACACACACAATACATGAATTGAAACAAACAAACACGCATTATACAACTTCAAATCCATATACAAAACCACCTACAACCATGCAATTTCTAATTAACACACACATTATACAATTTCAACTCAATCTACAAACACAAACAAGAGTAATCAAAGACACATTATACAATTTCAAATAAATACAAAAATATAAACATGGATTTAAATACTTAAAGAAACACTATAAATTCATATAAGCAAACACATTTTATACAATTTCAAATTAGTATATAAACATGCGTTGTCAAAACCATTTACACATGCAATCTCAAACCATCAAATACATAATATACAAATTGAAATAAACAAATATATATTGTACAATTTCAAATCCATATACAACATAAACAAACATGATCAAAACCATTTGCACACATAATGATTTCAAATAAGTAGACATACAATATACAAATTTAAATCAATATACAAACACAAACACACACAATACATGAATTCAAACAAGCAAACACACATTATACAATTTCAAATCCATATACAAAACCACCTACAATCGCGCAATTTATAATTAACACATACATTATACAATTTCAACTCGATCTACACACACAAACAAGAGTAAACAAAGACACATTATACAATTTCAAATAAATAAATAAATCTAAACATGGATTCAAATACTTAAAAAAACACTATAAATTCATATAAGCAAACACATTTTATACAATTTCAAATCAATATATAAACATACATTGTCAAAACCATCTACACATGCAATTTCAAACCATCAAATACACAATATACAAATTGAAATAAACAAACACATTTTATAAAATTTCAAATCAATATATAAACATACATTGTCAAAACCATTTACACATGCAATTTCAAACCATCAAATACACAATATACAAATTGAAATAAACAAATATACATTATACAATTTCGAATCAATATACAACATAAACAAACATTATGAAAACCATTTGCACACATAATAATTTCAAATAAGTAGAGATACAATATACAAATTTAAATCAATATACAAACACAAACACACACAATACATGAATTCAAACAAGCAAACACACATTAAACAACTTCAAATCCATATGCAAAACCACCCACAACCATGCAATTTCTAATTAACACACACATAATATCAAATCAATATACAAACATAAACAAACAAATTGTCAAAACCATTTATATATACATGTGCAATTTTAAATAAGCAAACATAGGTTATGCAATTTCAAATTTAATACATTACATATTACTTAATTTTATTGTATAAAACATATCAATCACTTTATCTAACTAAAAAATATATAAATAATAAAATATAAAATAAATTGTAAAAATAAATTGAAAAATATAAAATAATAAATTAAAAAATATAAATTATTATGAATAATTTGTTTATAAAAGTAGTATTTAGTATTTTTGGTATATTATGTAAAATTGTATAATTTACATGTGAAGAAAGTTTTTAGAAAATTGAAATGCACTGTTACATAGTTTGAATGAGATTATTATATATGTGAATGTAGGACTACATGTTTTAAATGTAAATGTAGGATTATATGGTTTGAATGTGCATGCATAAGTAAATGTGTTTAGAAAGTATATTTAGATGTGTGAGCTTAATAAAAACATAAAATAATACAAACAAGAAAAGCTACACTACTCTAAGGAGAGTGGGGCCCCACCCTTCTTAGAGTATTTGGAAGGGGTTTTAACCCCTTCGAGGAAAAAATATTTTTATTAATAATGTATGTACATAACTCTCATATAATTAAAACCAATGAAAGAGAATGAACATTTAAATACATCCGTATTTCTTTTTGAGCAAACTTACAATTAAAGGTTATTCTTGTAAATCTGCAAAACCACACATATCTTATAAAAGCTATAATTATAAAAATTTGAATAATTTTTTTTCTAATAATCTAAATCTGGATAAAAACTATAATTATTATTTTCATTACACTATAATTACGTAGGTTTACATTACACCTTTAATTTTAATAATATGAATAAAAATATTTATAATAATATAAATAACATTATATATAAATAAGTTAGTATAATATATATAAATTAATATATAAATAAGTTAGTATAATATATATAAATTAATATATAAAATTAATAATATATAATATTTTTTATAATATTAATATGAAAAATTAATACTAATACTAAATTTTAATAAAACTATTTTAAAAAATCTTAAGAAATGTTTTCGAGAATTGTTTTAAAAATTCAATATACATTTAATAAGGAGTGAATCTCTTGCTAAAGAAAATACAGTAAACATGGCCAAGGGAGAAACTATTTTAAAAAATCTTAAGAAATGTTTTCGTATAGCGAGAATTGTTTTAAAAATTCAATATACATTTAATAAGGAGTGAATCTCTTGCTAAAGAAAATACAGTAAACATGGCCAAGGGAGAAATATTATAACAGGTGTTGGGTTCGAATCAGGATGATGATGAAGAATCATCTCGGTATTTCAATCAAATTCATCAAATACAGGATACAAGATAAAGATGGTACTAAAGAGGGTTTCAAAACAACAATAAGGAGGTTATTCTAGTAATAATAAACAAGCAACCTTTGTTTTAATAAACAAGCAAACAATAAATCTAATCCAGAGCTAAATCTTGTTTATTAAACATGTGGATTAAACAAGCAAGGAGGAGGTGGGTTAAACTAAAGAAACAAATATAATACAGGTGGGTTAATATCTGTTAATCAAATAAATAGGAGAGTTAAATAAATAAGCCACTGAATCTACTTAAAGATAAAAGGAGCTGCGGGTTAATCATGGCTAAACTAATGGAAAAGACAGAGCCAAAGCCATCCATACATACTTGGAGTGGGAGTTTGGAGTAGCGATTTTGTTTCTTCAACGATGTTTGCTCCAACGTATAATCCAGTTCCTTGCAATGCAATCCAATCCAATCCGGTTTCCTCCTCTATCACAGACACAAGACTGATCCAGACTCAACACCCTGACCCAGACTCAACACGTAGACATGACTGACCCAGACTCAGACCACACACAGAACTCAGACACCAAAGCACATAGACATACCATCCCAGACCATGGATAGAGGAAGAAAATATGGAAACAAGTTAATATTTGATATATATATCTTCTTCTCCACATGCCTTCAACCGATAGTTTCCCACCTTTGCCTCCCTCTCTTACCTTCCATCCGTTAGAGATAGAGACAAATTCCCCTCTCTTCAACTAACTCTTGGAGGTTTTTTCAATTTCAATTGATGCTTTTGTCATCATGCTTTTTTGTCTCTTGGAAATTTTTTCAATTTCAGTTGATGCTTTTGTCATCAGTTTCCATTCATGTTTTTTTGCCATCCATTTCAATTCATGCTTTTTAGTCAATTTCTTGGATTCATGCTTTTTCCTAGTTTATAGAAAAAGTGAGTTAGAATCTGGTTTATTTTCAGAAGGGCTTGGTTATATTTTGCTTCTTACTACTGGTTTATTATGTTACATGGAAGAGACAAAAGAATATGGCCAACGGTGATGTTTTCTCATCATTTTCTGTCATCACGTTTGGAGTTGACACGTTAAGATGAGGATGAGATGATGTTTGGAGTTGGCATTTGAATATGAGGGTGACATGGGTTTGGAATTGGAGTTGGCATCTGAGGATGAGGGTGACGTGTGTTTGGATATGGAGTTGGCATTTGGAGTTGAGGGTGACATAGGTTTAGAGCTAGAGTTGGCACTTGGGGTTGGCATTTGAAGATGAGTGTTGGATGATATTTGGAGTTGGCATTTGAAGATGAGGGTGATGTTGGTTTGGAGTTGGAGTTACTGATTTGGCGTCTTTTCTCCCTTCAAGTAGGGACATACATTGTACAAGTGTCATGTTTGTGTCTTAGCTAAAACAAACAGATCCTCCCTAAAGCCCCCAAAATAAGAGCTTTTAAAATATTTAAATGTACCGGACGCCACATATGTAACAAACCTGGTCGTTACGACAACATGCCTCACATAAAAAGTGCATTTTTTTTCTTTTTTTTGTGTGTGTAGAAGGGTAATACAGACATTACACTCAACGTCGCAACATGTCGACGAACATGATGCATGAAACTCACGTGACAACATCATGACGACCTAAGAAGCACATCAAGCACCTGGAAGCAATGTATGGAAATCAACCAACAAAGAATAAGAATGACTACCCGCCCATCCTACCATGCAATGGTTAATACCTCCAGGACACATAAGCAACGCTCAAGCCCAGGTTCCCATCGATATTGACCATTTAAGGTCTCAGGGCTGGCAACTGTTCTGAGAAACGAGGAGGTGTCTACATCCCGCCCGACACAAGCAGACCGAGCACATTAAATGTTTACTGATGCAGGAGCATTGCCAACTCATCAAGCGAGCCAGCGCGGAAGCGGAGGATAGTTGGACAAGCCAACACAAATTTTGAAAATGCTTTGGAACTGTTGCACAAAATATTAAATGAGTCATTTAAGAGATGGCGCACTTGTATATTGTAATGGAACTTGAGCCTTTAATCTCTCGTCCTTTAGTAGATAGATGAAATTTAATTTAGTTAATGCTGGTAGATAGAAATTTAATTTTATATTTGATAGCTTTAGAGTCCAAGAGGGGAAACAGATATAGACACCCTCATTGTATCATTGTATGATCATCAATTTAGAATCCAGGAAGAGGAAGAGCAAGAAGAGAGCTGTATGAAAAACACCCATGTACAGGCATTTGAATTAATAGAAGAAAGCTTTAATTCAATTTCATGGTCTGTGTTATTTCTCTGTGTATTGATATTATGCTCATGAATGTTTATTTCCTGTCATACATTTGCTTTTATATGATGTGTATATGATTTCATGTATGAATTGAAGTTTGAGAGGGTGAGTGAATGAGTTTCAATTGTTTCTCTAATTGAGCCAGAGTATTCCTGCAAGGAGTGCAGTTGAATTGTCCGCAAGGAGTGCGTTGACAAAAGGCTTCAATTAGAGATAGCTTTTTCTCTCATTTCCTCAAAGGTGCAGATTAGGAACAGTGACGTGCAAGGAATGCGCAAGCCAAGGGAAAGCCTCAGGGTCGCGAACCTGAGTAGGGAACTGAAAGACTGCTGCTGCAGGAGTGCGCAGAGTTGAGAGACTTCAACACTCAAATGTTGTTGAAGATTTGTTGCAAGGAGTGTGTGCAAGGTTTCTTTCTGAAGACTGAAGTCGTGGAAAAGATCAGGAGGAATAGTCCTTCGAATTCACTGAAGGATAAGCACAGGGAAGATGCTACTGAAAGTCTGAGGGAAGCATCGCAGGATTGGCGAGCAGGTGAATGAGTCTCGTGGAGAGACACTTCTTCATTTTGCAGAATCATCAAAGGAAGAATGGACGATTGAAATCCTCCGAGGAGATTTCGTGAAGTGCCGAGTGCTGTTGGATCTTGCGGAGGTGAAAGGAGGTTACGGTGAGAACGTCCGAAGGTTAAAGCTCAGGAAGGGAAGAGCCATCGATCCCGAGTCATAAGGACCATTGGATATACATGTGATATCGTGTATCGAGGATTCGCAAGTCGAAGCTCTAAGCTGTTGCAACAAGAATTGCAACATCGCGAACCGTCCATCAGTGGGAATGCGTGTCAAAAGATCCAGAGGATTCAGGGTTTGGCGTATCGGAGGTTTTGAGGATGAGATACACAGGCAGTTTGGAATCGCGATCCGCGATATCCCGATGGGAGAGTTGTGTGGGCAACAATAGGAGCTAGTGGAGAATAGGTGGCACAATATCGGGGATTGGGAAAAGGAAAGTCCCGAATCCATTGACATTAGGATTCGTGATTCTACAAATTCTGAAATCTCGATAGAGTGACGGGAGGAGGAAAGTTAACTTGCGCGTGTGTGTCAGAGTTTCATCGTGTCGGAGTTCAGGGAATCGTGAGGTAACAAACAAGAGACCATAGGATTCACGAAATCGCGAAGTCCGATTTCCCAATCATTAAGGGAGATCAACTGAAGAGTTGTTGTGGGTAAGGAAAGTTCCCGATAGGGAATTAGAGGAACCTTTGTGTTCTTCGATCTGTGAGTGGAGAAGATCCTTTGTGAGTGGGCGTGCCTGCGGGTGCGGCTACGTCGTCAAGTCGTATCCGAGCCCAGAAATATTCTTTTCTTTTTGTAGCAGGGAAGAAGAGAATTCACCATGCTGCCCAGGAGAGAAAGGCAATCACCTGATCTAGAGGATAGGGAGGTGTGAAGAAGAGGCAGGCAGGTAGAAAATCTTGAAATGGAGAGATAGATGCGTGATCTCAGAGAAAGACTCGAGGACATGGAGACAACGTAAAGATGCACAGCTAGTGCAGGGGATTTTAGCGATTCAGAGGATGAATTCGAGGCTAAACGCGAGGAAGAAGTTGTAGCCGAAGATGCAGTGAATGAATGTCTAATCAAAGCTATCACAAGAATGGGTGTGAAGGCGAAGATGGACATTCCATTTTACGAGGGAAATCTGGATGCAGAAGAGCTTCTGGATTGGATCCAAGCTCTTGACACCTACTTCAATTATGAAGATATCAAAGAGGATAAGAAGGTCAAGCATGCTGTCACGCACTTGAAAAGACATGCAACATTGTGGTGCGATGAGCTACAAGCTGACAGACGCTGCAAAGGCAAGAAGAAGATTAAGAGTTGAGATCGAATGATTGCAAAGATGAAGGAAAAGTTCATCCCAAGAGACTATCAAATTACTCTGTTTAGGAGGATGTAGAACCTAAGACAGAAGCTGATGATAGTGAAAGAATACACTGAGGAATTCTATCGACTGAACATCAGGGCAGGTCATCAGGAGAGCGATGATGAGAAGGTTGCTAGATATCTGAATGGTTTGAGATATGACATTCATGATGAATTGAGCATGATAACCATCCGAACAGTGGAGGATGCTTATCAGATGGCTCTGAAAGCTGAAGAGTAGCTGAGTCGTAAGCAAGGTCAGCGAGGATGAGGCAGGAGTCAACCCAGAGGCAAGGCAGTTGCCCAAGACAAATACCAGAATCCCAAGGAGGAATGGAAGAAACCTCAGGGTAAAGTTGAGAGAGGTGGAACCTCACACAGAGGACCATACATTGAACAGAGAGGGCAGCATATAGAGCAGAGTGGAGGATATGCTGATGGAAATACTTTTCCTCGTACTAGAGGTAGAGGAAGAGGAAGAGGTGGAGTAATCACATGCTTCACATGTGGAAAGAATGGGCACAAGTCTTACGAGTGTCTATAGAAAAAGAAGGACGTTGGATAAGCTCACATCACCGAAGCATAGAGGTGGGATGTTGAGGCCGAAGATGCAAAAGGCGAAAGGTCATTGATGATGCGTAAAGTCCTTTTGACACCTGAGAAAGAGGTGGAAAATTCAGTCCAAAGGACCAGACTTTTCTGAATAGCTTGCAAGACCAAGGACAGGGTGTGCAAGGTTATTATTGAGAGTGGTAGCACGGATAATCTCATTTCAACTGAGATGGTAGAGAAGCTGGAGCTGGAAATGACTGATCATCCAAGCCCATACAGAGTTTCGTGGCTACAGAAGGGACACCAGGTAACTGTTACTAAACAATGCTTGGTTGAATTCAAGATAGGTGGATATAATGATAAGATCTTATGTGATTTTATTCCCATGGATGTATGTCATTTATTGTTGGGTAGACCATGGCAATATGACAGAAACGTGATTCATGATGGGAGAATGAACACATATACCCTGGAAAAGAATGGGAGAACCCATATGTTGCTTCCGATAAAAGATAAGGAGGTAAAGCCGAAGGTAAGCAACATAGTACTTCTCATGAGTGGGAAGGAGCTTCTTACAGAGGTTAAGAAGAAAGAAGACCCACAATTCTTTGTGGTCAGAAAGCCGAGGATTGTTCTGACTAGCACAAGAGTGGATGATTTACTAGAGGATATTTAGGAACTACTGGAAGAGTTCGCCGACATCATAGTGGACGAATTACCTTGTTCATTGTCGCCGATGAGGAGTGTGAGTGATCATATTGATCTCATACCAGGAGCCAGTTTTCCGAACAAAGCCGCGTACAGATTGACGCCACAAGAAAATGAGGAGGTTAAAAGGAAGGTCCAGGAGTTATTGGACAAAGGATTGGTCAGGGAGAGATTGAGTCCATGTTCTGTTCCAACAGTGCTCAGTCCAAAGAAAGATGGAGGCTAGAGAATGTGCACCAATTCGAGAGACATAAATAAGATAACCATCAGGTACAGATTTCCACTACCGCGAATGGATGATCTGATGGATTTCCTGAGTGGGGCAAAATATTTTTCAAAAATTGATTTGAAGAGTGGATATCACCAAATTCGCATGAGGGAAGGCGATGAGTCGAAGACGGTCGTCAAAACCAACGAGGGACTATATGAATGTCTTTTCATGCTGTTTGGCTTAACAAATGCACCGAGTACCTTTATGAGGTTGATGAATGAAGTCCTGAGGGAATTCATTGGGAAGTTCATCATTGTGTATTTGGATAACATACTGATTTACAGTAAGACTGAGGCTGAACATCTGAAACATTTGTCCATTGTGATGAAGAAGCTACAACAGGAGAAGCTGTTGATAAACATGAAGAAATCTTCATTTATGAAGACATAACTCATTTATTTGGGATTTTTCATATCGACGAATGAGTTGAGGATGGATTCGGATAAAGTGGAAGTGATCAAGAATTGGCCATCACCGAGAAATATTTTCGAGGTGAGAAGTTTTCATGGTTTGGCTAGTTTCTATCGAAAGTTCATCAGGAATTTCAGTGGAATTAGCGCAACAATGATGGACACAATGAAGAAGCGGAATAAGTCTTTTCACTGGACAACAGAGGCTGAGAAGAGCTTCAATCTATTGAAGTGGAATATCACAGAACAACCAGTGTTGGTGTTGCCGGATTTTCAGAAAACATTTCAGGTGAAATGTGATGCAAGTGGGTTTGCCATAGGAGCGGTCTTGAGTCAGGAGGACAGACCAATTGCATATTTCAGTGAGAAGCTAAATGAGGCAAAGTTGAAATACTCCACATACGACAAGGAATTTTATGCTATCATACAAGCACTGAAAAAGTGGAGGAATTACTTAATCCCAAAAGAGTTTGTTTTATATAGTGATAATCATGCATTACAGTTTATGACTCAACAGGAGAAGTTGAATTAGAAACATGTAAAATGGGTAGAGTATATGAAGAATTTCACATTTGTGATTAAACACATTTCGGGTACTGCTAAAAAAGTGGCTGATGCTTTGAGCAGGAAATGTTTGTTGTTGCAGGAGTTCTGAGTCAAAACATTGGGTTTTGAAAATCTCAGGGACATGTACACAGGTGATGAAGATTTTGGAGAGGTGTATGAAGTAGCTGAGAATCCAGTTCTCAGAGACAGAAGCCCTTGGATAGATTATATGATCTAGAAAGGATTTTTGTTCAGAGGCAATCAATTGTGCATTCCAAATTGCTCCATGAGGGAGAACTTGTTAAAGGAGAAGCACAATGGTGGATTGGCAGGAAATTTTGGCCATGATAAGACATTCGTGAAGCTGAATGAATCATACTTTTGGCCAGGCATGCAAGAAGATGTCAAGAGGTTCGTTTACAGATGTAGAGTTTTCCAGCATTCGAAGGGGAGGAAGAAGAATGCAGTTTTTTATCAGCCATTACCCATACCAGAGAGGCCATGGGAGGCGATCAACATGGATTTTGTATTGGGTTTGCCAAAGACACAAATGGGTTTTGATTCAATCTTTGTGGTAGTGGATAGGTTTTCTAAAATGGCACATTTCATCCCATGCAAGAAAACTAGCGATGCGACTCACATCGCAAATCTGTTTTTCAAGGAGGTCATTCGACTTCATGGATTGCCGAAAAGTATAGTTCCGGACAGAGACACAAAGTTCATAGGGAATTTTTGGAGGACCTTATGGAAGAAGCTGGGAACTAACTTGGCATTTAGTTCGGCTTATCATCCTCAGATGGATGGACAAATGGAGGTGGTGCACAGAAGTCTGGGAGACTTATTGAGAAGCTTGGTGATAGAACACCATGGCAGCTAGGATAGCATATTGTCATAGGAAGAATTCGTATACAACGACTCAGTGAACAAGAGTACAGGCCGAATTCCATTTCAGGTTGTTTATGGGATGCATCTGAGAGGATTTTCTGAACTGAGGGATTCAGAACAGACTGCTACTAGTAGCGCTAGCGCAGAAGAGTTCGCTGAGGCGATGAAGGAACTTCACAGCAAGGTGAAGCAACGACTACAAAATTCAAGTCAGGAGTACAAGCGCAGAGCAGACCAGCATAAGAGACAACTTTAGTTTGAAGTTGGTGATCTAGTTCTAGCACATTTGAGGAAGGAAAGGTTCCCAAGGGGAACATACAACAAACTGAAAATGAAGAAAATCGGGCCATGTAAGGTCTTGAGAAAATTCGGGGAAAATGCTTATGAGATCGAGTTGCCGAATGGGATCGGAATATCTCCGATATTCAATGTCACAGATTTATATCCATACTGGACTGGAGAAGCAGAGACTAGAACTGAGGAACGAGTGATCCAAAGGATGAAACAATTTCCAGTTGCAGAAAAAACCACAGATGAAGTGCATACTGGACAAGAGAGTGGGTAAGAAGACCCGAAGGAAGGAATACTTTGAGTATCTGGTCAAATGGAAGGGCCGCCCAGTAGAAGATGCCAGCTGGGAGACTGAAGCAGAAATACAGAAGCATGGACAGACCGTGCAGGAGCTCATGGACAGGAGCCCATGAAAGTTTTCAAGCTGAGGAGTATGATGCAGGAGCATCACCAACTCATCAAGAGAGCCAGCGCGGAACCGGAGGACAGCTGGACAAGCCAACACAAATTTTGAAAATGCTTTGGAACTGTTGCGCAAAATATTAAACGAGTCATTTAAGAGATGGCGCACTTGTATATTGTAATGGACCTTGAGCCTTTAAGCTCTCGTCCTTTAATAGATAGACGACATTTAATTTAGTTAATGCTGGTAGATAGGAATTTAATTTTAGATTTGATAGATTTAGAGTCCAAGAGAGGAAATGGATATAGACACCCTCATTGTATCATTGTATGATCATCAATTCAGAATCCAGGAAGAGCAAGAGAAAGCAGAGAGCTGTATGAAGAACACCCATGTACATGCATTTGAATTAATAGAAGAAATCTTTAATTCAATTTCATGGTTTGTGTTATTTCTCTGTGTATTGATATTATGCTCATGAATGTTTATTTCCTGTCATACATTTGCTTTTATATGCTGTGTATGTGATTTCATGTATGAATTGAAGTATGAGAGGGTGAGTGAATGAGTTTCAATTGTTTCTCTAATTGATCCAGAGGATTCCTGCAAGGAGTGCAGTTGAATTTTCCGTAAGGAGTGCATTGACAGAAGGCTTCAATTAGAGATAGCTTTTGCTCTCATTTCCTCAAAGGTGCAGATTAGGAATAGTTCTGTGCAAGGAGTGCGCAGGCCAAGGGAAAACCTCAGGGTCGCGAAGTTGAGTAGGGAACTGAAAAACTGCTGCTGCAGGAGTGCGCAGAGTCTAGAGACTTCAACACTCAAATGTTGTTGAAGATTTTCTGCAAGGAGTGCGTGCAAGGTTTCTTTCTAAAGACTGAAGTCGTGCAAAATCTCAGGAGGAATAGGCCTTCGAATTCACTGAAGGATAAGCACAGAGAAGCTGCTACTGAAAGTCTGAGGGAAGCGTCGCAGGATTGGTGAGTAGGTGAATGAGTCTTGTGGAGAGACACTTCTTCATTTCACAGAATCATCAAAGGAAGAACGAATGGTCAAAATCCTCTGAGGAGATTTCGCGAAGTGCCGAGTGTCATTGGATATTGCGGAGGTGAAAGGAGGTTACTACGAGAATGTCCGAAGGTTAAAGCTCAGGAAGGGCAGAGCCGTCGATCCCGAGTCATAAGGACCGTCAGATCTACACGTGATATCATGTATTGGGGATTCGCAAGTTGAAGCTCCAAGCTGTTGCAACAAGAATTGTGACATCGCGATCTAAGATATTTTGACGAGCCCAGAACCATCCATCAGTGGGGATGCATGTCCAAATATCCAGAGGAGTCGGGGTTCGACGTATCGGAGGTTTTGAGGATGAGATACACAGGAAGTTTGGAATCGCGATCCGCGATATCCCGACGAAAGAGTTGTGTGGACCATAGTAGGATCTAGTGGAGGACAGGTGGCACAGTATCGGGGATCGGGAAAAGGAAAGTCACGAATCCATTGACATTAGGATTTGTGATTCTGCGAATTCTGAAATCCCGATAGAGTGACAGGAGGAGGAAAGTTAACTCGCACATGTGTGTTGGAGTTTCGTCTCGTCGGAGTTCAGGGAATCGTGAGGTAACAAACAGGCGACCATAGGATTCGCGAAATTGCGAAGTCCGATTTCCCGATCATTAAGGGAGATCAGCTGAAGAGTTGTTGTGGGTAAGGAAAGTTCCCGATAGGGAATTAGAGGAACCTTTGCGTTCTTCGGGCCATGAGTGGAAAAGATCCTGTGTGAACGGGCGTGCCTGCGGGTGCGGCTACGTAGTCATTTACAACCCAGTACAAACATTAATTAAAATGAACAACCGCCCCCTTAACGAGAAGCACAAGCTAAAAATGACTTTGTCTACAACCAACCATTACTCAAGGCTAAAAGGTCAATATTTACGATTTAAGTAGGCCTTCCATACAGATCAATTAGACTGTCTAAATTCCATTAGTCAACAATTACCAACTGAGCTTAACATGATTTACGACTCAATTAAGAAGTCTGAGTTAGCAATAGGTGATATTTATATATCCAACTAACATCAATTACATATCTAAATTAGAAAGTCTAATATACAGCTGGTCCACTATTTCAAATCATAATTTAACCTTAGAAGCAAAGAAAGTTTAGTAAGTCTAAATCACAACTAGACAAAAAATTACAATTCTAAATTGACCTTAAAATCCATCCAATTTAGCAAGTCCTAAACACCATTTTAGACACTAACTATGACTATACACTAACGTTAATAATTTCTAACTTTAGCAATTGCCAAGATATAAACAACATTCACTATATCAATTAAAATGATATTAATGACTTTAACATCCAACACACCATCTGGCCAATTTAGATGGAGTTAGGTTTAACCAACTTCCTATTCACAATAAGCTGCTGAGTGAAAGTAAGGTTAACCATAACCAAAATTGACTTTTCAATGAAAACACCCCTACTCTCTAACCAAGCATTAATCACTGACAAATGAGAGGATGTGGTCTAACATGATTAATTTGCTATTGAAATAAGGCTAAATCTATGCTGTCTTACATATAAATTGCCTTCCCAACATAAACTCATTGTCATTAAAATTTTGCGAGTTCAATAAATAATATTTAATAAATTTGCTGCCATTCAACCTGTCACTTAATTAATTTCTGTCATTTTTAAAAAGATTATTGCCATTGATGGACTTGGTCTAAGACAACTGTCTTCTATCCCCAAGGGGGGAGGGTTGTTGCTAATATAACTTTAAATTAAGGGTCATGGCTGTCATTAAGCTAAATTATGAGCGCTATCTTCTAGCCAAATACGGTGGATGTCATTGTTGTGATTTTTCTGGCAATGAGGTTAAATGCAGACAGTGATTAGTCACAAGAGTCAGTGGCATTTTCCTATCAAGTGATGCTAATAGTAAGAACGCAATCAACATGGATACCTACAGCCGAATTCGCTGAGTGATAAGCCAATCATTCAAGGGAAAACGTAGAGCTACAACTTCATCTCCCGTCAACATTCAATTCTCAATGCAGAGTTAAAAAGTTCTGGAACAATCAATGCCAAAGGAATAAAGAAAAGATAACTTATCTATAGCTCAACACTATGCAACTGACCAACCAATAATTATAAACAAATGTTCGGGTGACGAATCATATCAAACGAAAAGTAAAACACTTTCATCAAGGAAGTACATACAAACACAACAACAATAAGTAGAGCGACTGAACATTAAGCACCTCATAAGGAAATATGATCACTGTCATAAAATAAGGAGGCATTTTCCTTGCCATAAAAAATTTCGTGATTTCCATTGACTACAATTGCCTTGCCATTTAAAGGAGTCATGGTAGCTTACTCACCACAAAATGGAACAGAGATAGTCATTTTTATTCACAGTTGAAGGAACAGGTAAATTAAATGAATGGGGGCCAAAATTTGTGGGCAAAAAGACACGGTTTTCACAGTGAGCATTGCAGTGATCCACGTTGGGAGTGATGGCTAAAGCACAAAGGTTTTTAGGTAAATGTTGAGATTAAAAAAAAGACTAAAGGCATAGACATATGCACAGAGGTTAAATGAAAAATCATTGGGGTTAAAGGCAACAAATGACAGTCTGGAAGTGTAACAAGAGCACGCGCCCAAGGACATTCTGATCGGGTCTCAACGCACAACCTTATGGTCATTCTAGAAAAAAAAACGAAAAAAAAGCTCAAGCAAGTGAAGGTCGCCAATCAAATGGGACAACACAGACTAAACCTCTTCATAAATTTAAAGAGTAGTGGTATGAGAAAAAAAAAGGGATGCAACCAAAATAGCCATCAAAACACACAAGGTTATGCTGCGAGGAGGTACCCAACGCAGAGCTAAATTGACCATCGAATAAAACAAAGATTTAAATTGTCCATGAATATAAGATGCAGGGTTAAAATTTATTCATCAATGCATAAAAACAACGCAGAGGTAACATTTTTACATTTATTACATAATGACACTCCTGGAGGTAATATGTTACATCCATTCCATATCTACAATCACAGGGGTATAATTTTACATCTATCATATAATTACAACTGCTGAAGTAATAAAAACAAGTCAATCCAATAAGAACTCAACGTAGATCGAAGTTAAATACTTTTGAAATCTCTGGATACCGATAAAAAAAATGATGACAACAATAGGAGAATGCCAGGGCCATAAGGATAACTCATCGAAAGGATAATAGGGATTCTATCAGTCAAGGTGCAGAAAAATAAACAACAAGGAAGCAATCTAATCCATATGTAGAGGCCTTATTGGAAGGCGCAAGTCAACATCTAGGCAAGGTCATCCACAGAGGTAGACGACTGATAGGTTCTCCTTCACTTCATCATCCTATCCCAGAAAAGAAAGGTGTTGAGATCCATAGGTATTTTGATGCTAAGGCGATGATCGTATATTAGGCTCCTGGTCGACTTCTCAGGCGAGGACTAGTGAGCTAGGGACGAAGGCTAAACAACCTCAAGGTTGCAATCAACACACATGGCGGTCACAACATGTAGGAAGACAAAGGCCATGGGAGTCAACCACCATCGAGATAGGACAAGGAAAGATTCAATCACCAAATTTAAAAAAAAACATCATTGCAGATCCGAGCAGAAATCCTAATACATTCTACAATACAAAAATGAAGAGAGCGTACCGTTGCCTGATCGCTCACTCCGAATGACATCCCGTGCGCTCCATGTAGCTCTTTCTCATCGATCGTCAAGACTTCACCGCCACCTCCCAGCCAATGCTAGGGGTACTCTTCTTCCCCCTTAGCCCCCCGAGCCGCAAAGGGGCCACGCACACTATCCAGAGATTTTGTCTAGCTCCCAACTCACCTCGCAAGGCCGAGCTACCACTCCTCCCCAAGCTAGGTATTCCAACTCCCACAAGTAAATCAGTCAAGTAGATATTTTTGCAGTGTAACGTTACACAAATAAAATATGGTCCTTCATCCTTCTCCCTCCTTCATTATATAGAGTTTCGAACTTCCTTTCTTTCCTAAAATCTCATTTAATTAAATATTTAAAAATAAATTCCTAAAAATTCTTCTTCGTAAAAGTGTCCCCCATGCCCTACTTTCCTCCATTTTTTAAGTTCTTTAATTAATTAATTAACTCATTTCCCTCACCCACCTAGAGTTACTCCTAGAATCACTCCTAGGTGTCACCAAATTCTCTTACAGGTTTTAATAACTTTCCTTTTTATTAAATGGCTAGTTCAGTTTAAATTAGAAATCTCTTAAATGGTAGATTCTTTACTAAGTTGACTTTCCGCTTTTTCCTGTAAGTTCCACTTTTCCCTTTTTATGTTACCTCTTTTCCTAGTTTCCTAAACTTTTTGATTTTCGATCTTTCCCCTTTTTAATTAGAACTCAAAAGGGCAGGTGTGGAATTTAACCCCTTTGCCCTTTTATCATTTAATTAGTATATTTTAAATTATCAAAAAGAAAAAAACAATTAATTCCCTTTTTACATTTTATATCAATAGATTTTTTTTGTTTTATTATTATTATTATTATTATTTATGAATAAATTAATTTTCTTACTCCCTTCATGTTACAAGATTTAACGAAGATCATAATTATTACTCAAGTTGTTGTTATTATTATTATTATTATATATATATATATATATTATAGAAGAATTTTTTTTACCTCTAGCATAATTTAGACTTCGACCTTAAATTTCGCACTGGGTGACATTTAATTAGGGAAATTGTTTTAAAAATACTTAACTCATTATTCGTCCTAAGACCATCTAGGTTTATCCCTCTATCATCGTTTACATGGCGTGCCCTTCAGGACACACTAGGTGCTCCAAGGGTCCCACTCGCCTCATCTGTTCCCTTGCGTGACGTGCCCTTCAGGACGCACTAGGTGCTCCAAGGGTGCCACTTGCCTCTTGACTGACTTGGTAGAAATCAATAACCCCTGGATTCAACACTCTGCCAAGTGAACTTGTGGAAGATAAAGGGCCTCTAAGGAATAAGGCCCTGGCCTTATTGCACACCCTTTAGAATCATTGTGAGCGACTATCGCAGTCTTCCCTCATGGCATCATGGGTCCTCTCGAGCTAGGTAATAATTAACCTACAGTTCGAGACATGGTGGGAGTGCTAGTAGGTTGTGGCATGGCTACTATCCACACCTCTCCCTCAACATCTCTGGTAGTCATGCGTGACCCTTTTACTCCATATGTGAGTTTGGTCGGCAAGCTATCATTAGCCTACATCATCAACAAATCATATCAGAACATATCCATATCATATCATCTAATCAGATGCACTAATATCACTGTAAAACAATAAAACCCCAATGGTACACTCCCTAACTCGATCTCGAGTCCAAGGGGTTCCATCGATGCCTCTGCATCCTTGAGGTCCAAAATCATGCACACTTAGTAAACCGAGTCAATAACACCTGTCGATGTCAATGCAGTAAAACAACATGTCATCAACCCATAGCGCCTCATAATCAAAATCAAAAGTTTTACTAGCATAATAATCCAGATCACTTGAGAGAAAGTGTCCTCAAAGAATAAGTTCACTTAGTGCACCAGAGCGGGATGTTACATACACCCCCTCTTGGTCTAAACTTCATCCCAAAGTTTCACAATATATATGCTAAAATAAAGTGTATCATAGTATCATATGTCTATCTATCAAACAAAAATGGAAACTGCTGGCGCATATCATATGCATCCTCCCAGGTCCCTGAGTGCGGACTATAATTGTCCCACGTGACCTTGACCTAATCTATAGTTCAATTCCATAGCTGTCGAACACAATGATCCAAGATGCGGACTGGCTTAGCCGTGAGCGCCCCCTCGTCTGATACCTAGAAGGAACTCATGTCAATAACATGTCTAGGATCACTAATATAATGTCTCAAAACAGATACATGAAAAACATCGTGCATATGCCTCAAAGAATCAGGCAAGGCTAGTGGATAGGCCATGGGCCCCTTTCTCTCCACAATCTCGAAAGGTCCCACGAAACTAGGAGAGAGTTTAGCTCCCTTTCCAAACATGATCGAACTCTTATGCATATGAACCTACAAGAAGACTTGATCAACGACCTCGTAACTATGGTCGACACGGTGCACATCAAAATAACTCTTCTGTCGATCCTGCGCTTCTTTAATCCTTTGCCTTATTGTTTGCATTTTATCTTCCATTTCTTGGATCACTTCTGGTCCCACTAGGACCCTATCCTCAAGCCAATCCCAACTCAAAGGCATCCGACATGGTCACCTGTAAAGAAACTAAAAAGGCACCATCTTAATGGTGCTCTGGTAACTGTTGTTGTAAGCGAACTCCACTAGTGGTAAGAATTCTTCCCAACGCTTTTGTTGGTCCATCACGTACATGTGAAACATGTCCTCCAAGGTCTGGTTCATTCATTCGGTCTACGCATCAGTCTCTGGGTGATATGAAGTATTGAAGTTAAGTTGGGTTCCCAAGGCCTCCTAGAAGCTTGTCCAAAATCGTCCAGTAAATACCGATCCTCGATCGGATATAATCCTTTTAGGCATACCATGCAGCTTCACAATCTCACTGATGAAAACTCTAGCTATGTCAGGTGCCTGATACATTGTACGCATAAAAATAAAGTGATAACTCTTCGTCAGAGTGTCTACTACTATGAAAATCAAGTCATGTCTCCTTTCCGTCAGTGGAAATCCAACAATAAAATCCATCAAAATAACTTCCCATTTTGATTTCGGAATAGCATGTGGTTGTAGTAATCCTGCTAGGTGTCTATGTTCAACCTTTACCTGCTGACATTATAGACATCTGGTCACATAGTTGACTATGTCTGACTTCATTCCCTTCCAAAAGAATAAGGGTTTAAGGTCTACCCTCATCTTCGTGACTCCCAGGTGAGCCATGTAAACTACTCTATGAGCCTCGCTCAGGATCAACATCCTCAACTCATCGTTCGGTGGTACGTAGATATGATTTTTAAACCTCAAAAATCCATCGCTATCAAATGAAAATCCTTCAAATCGTGGTACCATCATTGTGTTTTTCCCGATAAAACCCTCGACCTCTTTGTACTAGTCATCATCAAGCTATAAAGTTAGAATATTTTCATGTAGATTCGTTTGAAGCGGCAGCACCCAAAATATGCATGGTCTCTGACTCAATGCATCTGCCACTCGGTTCATTGTTCCTTTTATGTAGGTAATCTCAAAGTCATACTCACTAAGCAATTCTGACCAACGCCGTTGTCGCGTGTTCAGGCCGCTTTGCGTAAAAATGTGTTGTAGTCCACAATGGTCAATATTTAGTTCAAATTTTTGTCCAACAAGGTAGTGTCTCCAAACCTTCAAGGCATATACGATGGCTAATAACTCCAAATCATGTGTTGCGTAGTTCTCCTCATGCCTTCTCAGTTTCCTCGAAATGTAAGCGATCACTCGTCCGTCTTGCATCAAGACTTTGCCTAAGCCTTCCTTGGATGTGTCAGTGCATACCAAGAAGTCTGCATTCATGTATGGGACCTTTAGTATCGATGTTGTTGTCAACAAATCCTTGAGCCTCCAAAATGCTTCTACGCATTTCTCGGTCCAAGCAAACTTCTTGTTCTTCTTCTGCAATTCCGTGATCGGATTTGCTATCTTTGAAAACCCTCGATGAACCATCGATAGTATCCTGCTAAAACCATGAAGCTGCGCACTTATGGGACATTCATCGGCATAGGCCATTCTATGATAGACTCAGCCTTTGCTGGATCCATGACGATGCCTTTGCCATAGATGACATGCCCTAAGTAGTGAATCTGTGACTGATAAAATGAGCATTTAGACAACTTCCCATACAACTTGTGCTCTCGAAGACACTGTAGTACCAAGCGCAAATGCTCTTCATGCTCCTCTGTCATCCGAGAGTTGATCAAAATATCGTCAATGAATACTTGGATGAACTTGTCCAAGTATTCGCAGGACACCCCATTCATCAAACTCATAAATACCCCTGGGGCATTTGTCAGTCCAAATGGTAAAATAGTAAACTTGTAATTTCCAAACCTTGTCTTAAAGGAAACCTTAGGGACGTCATCCTCCTTGATCCATAACTGGTGATACCCTGATCACAATTGATCTTGGAGAACACCATCACGCCCTTCATTTGACCGAACATATCATCAATTCTCGGCAATGGATACTGATTCTTGATTGTGGTCTTGTTCAGTTGACGGTAGTCAATGCAAAGCCTCCACGACCCATCCTTCTTTCGTATGAAAATAACAGGCGCACCCCATGGTGAAATGCTTGGACATATCAGTCCCAGGTCCAACAACTCCTTACGTTTCATTTTCAATTCTTGTAACTCTGGGGTCGACATCCGATAAGGCGTTCTTGCAATTGGTTCAGTCCCCAGTTTTAGGTCTATGGTAAACTCTAATTCCCTCTCTGGCGGCATCCTAGGTAACTCCTTCGAAAACATGTCTTCAAACTCTCTCACCACCGAAAGGTGTTCTAGACCTTTCGCTACTCCCTTCTCATTTAATGCTAGGATCACATAAAGATTGCACCCCTTGCGCATGCTCTTTCGAAGTTGCAAGGAAGAGATGAACCTCAAGGAAACTCCCTGGTTCCAGCCTACAATCACACGTCTCTGTCCCTTTCCATCGACCAAGTTCAATTGTTTCATTTTACAGTTGAGTATCGCCTCATGCGATTCCAACCAATCCATACCAATCATGACATCATAAGATCCTAGGATCGTGATGTATAGGTTGGCCCTTGTGACAAACTCTCCCAAGTTAAGGACATAGCCTGTAACCTTTCATCCAACCTTTTGTTTGGCTCCCAAGGCCATCTCTACGAAGCTAAAATCATCCTGTTTGACTGCCTTTACCTTAATACTTTTTAGCGATGCACTATAAATGAAACTCTTGGTAGCACTGGGATCTATCAAAATACTAAGGGTCTGGTCAGCGATGGTACTTGTTGTCTCAAGAATAGTCGAATGATGCTCTACCTGGTGGTTATTCACCACTACATGAATTTGATGGGCCTTGCCCATATCTCCCATGGTAGTGGGTCCAACTAATCTGGATGCTCTAGTCCTCTCCACAGGGCAGTCGCACTGGTAGTGTGGCTCCCCACACATCCAACACCCCTTCTTCAGCTCGGTAGTCTTGGTACCTGAAGTAGAATATGATGGCCCACTGACCTGGAATCCTGGTCTGTTATGCTAAACAGGCCTAAACTGTTGTTGCTGCGGTCGATGTTGCTGCTGATGATGTGGTCCCTGATAAGGTGTCTGTTGTTGAGGCATCGGTCGCTGAGGTGTAGTGAATGTTGATCCCCTCTAGAAGCCATGATATCCTGGCATAAGTCTGGCTAGTGTCTAATGCTACTATGCTCCAGATGACACCTGCCCTGCTGGTCTTGCTAGAGTCCTAGTCTGACCCCCACTGCTAATCTCCTCCTATGCTATGAGGGCCTTCTGGATGACATCAGGCAAGGCTTGAGGCATCAAAATCCTAACCTTTGCACGTATGTTGCCGTTAAGGTCGAACACAAACCTGTTGACCTTAAGTTTCTCAGTGTTAAGGTGCAGAGCATATCAGAGCAGCTCCATAAAACAAGCCTCATACTTGGGCACCATACGGTCACCCTGTTGTAAGGTGTTGAACTCATTGAGATGACACTCAATGAATTCCTCTGAAAGGTACCTCTCTCGTAACCATTCCTCAAATAGTTCCCACGACATGTCTTCAATGACCACGTTCACCTACGGTAGGAGAGTCTTCCACCATAGAAGAGTGCTACCCTTTAGTTGAAAGACTGCCATGTGAACCTTCATGTTGGAGGTATAATCGCGAAGTGCAAAGCACATCACCATATTCTCCAACCATGCCTTGGTGGATGCACCATCTGAGGCACCAAAGAACTCAGGAAATTTGACCTTCTCGAGTTCACGATGAATGCTACTAGTACCGACCAGAGCATGCGGTGGAACCTCAGCGGGTGCCAATGCCCTAGCCTCATCTATGTCCAAACGGATGATCAATGCCTTGGACATGCACTGAAAAGATCTCATCATTCTAACTACATCACCAACTACTATCTACTCCTATTTGAGAACCTGCTCATCTCCTTGGGGGTTAGACCCCTCAGGCGTGAATGCTACTGGAGGTGTCATGCCTCCTCCCCTAGCACCCCGTCATCTGCCTCCGTGATGTACTCTAACCATGATTACCTACACGAATACAAGTAAACTCAATTAGTAACATTATAATCAAATCATACCAATGAAATCCATAGTGATCCCAAGTCACGGGTCGAACCTGCTTTGATACCATATGTAACAAACTTGGTCGTTACGACAACAAGCCTCACATAACAAGTACAATTTTTTTTATTTTATTTGTGTGTGTGTAGAAGGGTAATAAAGACATTACACTCAACATCGCAACACGACAACAAACATGACGCATGCAACTCACGCGACAACATCATGACGACCTAAGAAGCACATCAAGCACCTAGAAGCAATGTACAACAATCAACCGACCAAGAATAAGAATTACTACCTGCCCACCCTACCCTGCAATGGTTAGGACCTCCAGGACACATAAGCAATGCTCAAGCCCAGGTTCCCATCGATATTGACCATTTAAGGTCTCAAGGTTGGCAACTATTCTGAGGAATGAAGAGGTGTCTACATCCCACCCGACACAAGGAGACCAAGCACATTAAATGTTTACAACCCGTTAAAAACATTAATTAAAATGAAAAACTGCCCCCTTAACGGGAAGAATAAGCTAAAAATGACTTCGTCTACAACCAACCATTACTCAAGGCTAAAAGGTCAATATTTACTATTTAAGTAGGCCTTCAATACAGATCAATTAGCTCTGCTAAATTCCATTAGTCAACAATTACCAACTGAGCTTAACATGATTTATGACTCAATTGAACGAGTCCAAGTTAGCAATAGGAGATATTTATATATCCAACTAATATTAATTACATATCTAAATGAGCAAGTCTAATATATAGCTGGTCCACTATTTCAAATCGGAATTTAACCTTAAAAGCAAAGCAAGTTTAATAAGTCTAAATCGTAACTAGACAACAAATTGCAATTCTAAATTGACCTTAAAATCCATCCAGTTTAGCAAGTCCTAAACACCATTTTAGACACTAACTAGGACTATACACTAACATTAATAGGTTCTAACTTTAGCAATTGCCAAGATATAAACAACATTCACTATATCAATTAAAATTCTATTAATGACTTTAACATCCAACACGCTGTCTGGCCAATTTGGAAGGAGTTGGGTTTAACCAACTTCGTATTCACAATAAGCTACTGAGTGAAAGTAAGGTTAACCATAACCATAATTGACTTTTCAATGAAAACACCCTTGCTATCTAACCAAGCATTAATCATTGACAAATGAGAGGACGTGGTCTGACATGATTAATTTTCTATTGAAATAAGGATAAATCTATGTTGTCTTAAATATAAATTGCCTTCCCAACATAAACTCACTGTCATTAAATTTACTGCTAGTTCATTAACTAATATTTAATAAATTTGCTTCCATTCAACCTGACACTTAATTAAATTCTGTCATTTTTAAAAATATTACTGCCATTGACTAGACTTGGTCTGAGACAACTGTCTTCTAGCCCCAAGGGCGGAGGGTTTTCATTAATATAAATTTAAATTAAGGGTCATGGATGTCATTAAGCTAAATTATGAGTGCTATCTTCTAGCCAAATACAGTGTCTGTCATTGTTGTGATTTTTCTGGAAATGAGGTTAAACACAAATAGTGATTAGTCATAAGAGTCGGTGGTATTTTCCTGTCAAGTGATGCTAATAATAAGAACACTAGCAACATGGATACTCGCAGCTGAATTCGCTGAGTGATAAGCCAGTCATTCAAGGGAAAACACTGAGCTACAACTCCAGCTCCCGCCAACATTCAATTCTCAATGCAGAGTTAAAAAGTTCTGGAACAATCAATGTCAAAGGAATAAAGAAAAGGTAACTTATCTATAGCTCAACACTATGCAACAGACCAATCAATAATTATAAAAAAATGTTTGGGTGACGAATCATATCAAATGAAAAGTAAAACGTTGTCAGCAAGGAAGTAAACATAAATGCAACAATAATAAGTAGAGCGATTGAACATTAAGCACCTCATCAGGAAATATGATCGTTGTCATAAAATAAGGAGGCATTCACCTTGCCATAATTTTTTTTTTGATTTCCATTGACTGCAATCACCTTTTGTAATGATCCTCCTCGTTACGACGTCAACCTATTATAGCAAGTGCAATTTTTTTATTTTTTTTTGTGTGCCCGTGTGTACAAGGATAATAATACATTCGACTCTGTGTCACCATACAACGATGAACATGGTGCATGCAACTGCAACTACAACATAACGACCTAAGACGCACATCAAGTAACTGCAAGCAAGGTACGACAATCAACCGACAAATAATTAAGACTGACTACTCGCCCGTCCTACCCTGCAATGGTTAGGACCTCCAAGACACATAAGAAACGCTCAAGCCTAGGTTCCCATCGATTTTAACCATTTAACGTCTCAGGGCTAGCAACTATTGTGAGGAACATGGAGGTGTCTACATCCCACCTGACACAAGAAGACCAAGAAATAAAATGTATACATCCAAGTACAACAATAGTAACAGAACAACCACATCATCTACGGAGGCGCAAGTCAATTAATTGCAAATCCAATTAATAGAAAATCCAATTAAATGCAATTTCCATTAATAAGGCATTTTCAATTAATTGCAATTCCCATTTACTAAATCATAATAACTTTTGGACTTAGTTCAATACATTATATTTTATCTGCTATCAATGATAATTAATTTCATCATCACTACCATAAAATAACAACCATTTTTCATTTTATTTTACAATAACCGCATAAAATGACCAACACATTACATATGATATGTTATCTATAACCATTTCAGTAACTTTACCATAAAACGACAACAACATCCACATTAACAGTTCCATAACCATTAGCATTAACATTAAACGTTTCATTACATAATCATTACCATAAAACAATAATAACATTAGCATTAACATTACCATAAGCATGCATTCAACATTACTTTACATTGATCATTACCCTAAAACAATAATAACATTAACATTAACATTACCCTAAGCATTAACATTAACTTTAAACCTTATATAACATTAGTTTTATCATGAACAATAATAGCCTTGAAGGTTAGCATTACCCTAGATATTAGCTTCAACCTTAACATTCATTACAGATCCATTTACTCCAAATAATTCCAATTAGTAGACAGTTACCCAACCCAAACTCGAAATATGTAAATTAAATAAGTGTAGAATCCCCATTTACTAAATTGTAATAATTTAAGGTACTTAGTTCAAGGACCCCTTATTTTAGATTTCATCAATGACCATAAAATTACAATAACATTGTGATAAAATAACAATGATCTTTATACTTCCTATGTTATCAAACACTAACATTGTATTTTTATATTGCATGAACATTACATTCACATAATCAAAACAATATATTATAATGACCTTACATTACCATACATTGCACCTAAAATAACAATGGTCTTACACTTCATATGTTATCCACACTAACATTGCATTTTATTATATTGCAAGAACATTAGATTACATATTCCAATTAACATCAATTCACAACTGAACTAATAGGCCTAGATTATTCATAATTACAACTTTGAAATTTATAATCCAACATTGTCTATCCACCTTAATCAAAATCATTAGGATGGTCATCTAACTCAACGAGTCTTAAAAGAAATCATTAGATATAACTAGATGAGACATTTAACCTCAACATAAATTCCATATCTAAGCTAACCATTCTAATTGAGAAATAACATGACTCTGAAAGTCACCTTTTAACCATATCCTTAATTGATAAAAAAAAAATAGTCATCAATTCAATAGGTCTTAATTAATCGATATTTAACTTGAATGACTATGCTAAAATAACTTAAAGTAAGACCTGTCCAAATTAAGGTAAGGGGTCCTAAACAGTTTGCATTAAAAGGGCTATTACAGTTGAAGCTATTCGAAAATTGTTAAATGACTATGGTGTAAACCAGGATACCCCTTCCGCCTGTCAGCTAAGAGTTGCGAATAAAGGAGCAAGCAGTCAGTTAAAAGAAAAGGGGGTACACGCATCAGTCTGGAATGGTAAGTTGTCGAGAATGACTACGTCTTTAAATGAAAATGCAGGTCACAATTAATGGAGTGATAGGATGGTAAAAGAAATCAGAGGCATTCCAAAAAAAAAAAAATCGCAGCTTAAATAAAGGCTCAATGCCAGGTATGAAATTCCCAGCAATCCATCCATGATTTCGCTAGGTATCAAGGGAAATAACAACAAATCTTTAATGCAGTCTCAGAAAGGAAAGAACTCTTAGGAAAACCAAAAATCAAAGACTTACAACGAAAAATGTGAGGATTTTCAATCCAAAACACAGAGTTAGGTGGTCGAATTGGTGCGGGTATCCTCCCCCAAATCGCACAGGAAAACCAACACAAAAACGTAGAAAAATATATACCAAAAACTCAATGATTATGCGGTCGAAAACCGCGTGGGTATTAGATGTTGGGCCAACGTTCATCAATGCCAAATGACCACACCAAGCATACAAATGAGGACAAGCATATGTATCAAGCACCAAGTGACAAGGTGCCAAGGGAGAACTCGCGTGGAGGCATAGAAGTGCACGGGAAACACAACCCAGAAACACAAGATTTAACTCCACAAAATCGCCTGGAGTTACCACCCAAAAAAAATGCAGAGATATACAAACAAAAACACAAAGAAGGGTGTTGAAACATAGTCAACGAATTAAAGAAGATTAAAAAAATTGTTAGTACAATCGCTATCAATCAATATGATTTTTTTTTTCTTTTCTTAAATACAAATGTTGGTGGTACATCTACGACTTGTAGTCCCCAAAAAGACTAACAACAGAGCCGATCGGATAAATCCACAATGCTGTTATGATTCTCTCCAATAGTGGCATCTATAATTTAGGATAATTCTATCTAACTATAAGGTCCATAAATATAAATGATGAATATGCAGATAACGCATAATAATGTTATCTGGAACGTTATCATAAAGAAATAGATTGTAGCCTAGGATGATAGGTTGGCAGTTTGAAAAGTAAGAAAACCAAGGGTAAGTTCATTGGGTATTTTCGTCAACGAAAGACATTAACATGCAGAGGATAAGATTCAGTTGCAGAAGGGATAACCACACGTAAAGGAAAACCAGTGCTAGAATGCGCAATGACCATCAACCAACCGAAGACAATCAACAGAAGTAGCCGTTTAATGCTATGGATGTAATAGATAAAGTATAAATTAATTTTTGTTTCATCCGTTACTGAATTACAATAGTTGGGTTAACGTTTTTACAACAATACAATTATAATCTCCAAAGTAAATAAAAATGCATTCTACTCTACCCAATTAAAAGAGCATACCGTTGCCTTATCGCCCGCCTCGAATGACGTCCCGTGCTCCGTGCTGCTCCCCCTCGCCGACCGCCAAGACTACACCGGTACCTCCCAACCAATCACCAGGGGTACTCTTCTTCCCCCTTAGCCCCCCGAGCCACAAAGGGGCCACACACTATCCATATGGTATGTCTAGCTACCAGCTCGCCTCGCAAGGCCGAGCTACCACTCCTATCCGAGCTGGGAAATCCCAACTCCCCACAAGTAATCAGTCAAGTCACAAATCCAATAGCATAACGTTATGCTAACAGCCGATCCCCTACTTCCTCATCCTTCCTCTCTTTTATAGAGTTTTGGAACTTCCAAACTTTCCCTAAATGTCATTTAATTTAAGTTTTAATAAAAATCTTCTAATAATTCTCCTTCGTACAAGTGTCATCCATCCCCCACTTTCCTCCAATAAATATTTTCTTTACATTAATAATTGTTTCAATTCCCTCACCCACCTAGAGTTGCTCCTAAATTTACTCCTAGGTGTTCCTAGATTCCCTTCAGGTTTAAATACTTTCCCTAAAATGAAGTTGCTAATTTAGCTCAATTTAGAAGGTTCTTAATTGTAGATTCTTTACTATGTTGACCTCGCTTTTTACCATAAGTTCCCCTCTTTCCTTTATTATGTTTCCTCGATTCCTTAGTTTCCTAATTTTTATTATTCCCTTCTTTCCCCTTTTTATTAGAGCCATAATGGAAGTTGCGCTATTTACTCTTTTCCTTTTATTATTAATTTAATATCTTTTTACACTTTCACAAGTTAAATAATTTATTTCTTCTTTACCTTTGATATCCACAGATTTTATTTAAGTTCTTACTCTCTTCATTTTACCCAAAAATTTATGAAGTCCACAACTATTACTTAAGTGTTTTTTAGTTTAAAATTTATTATTTTATTTTTATAAGGTATTTTTCTTAAGGGTAGACAAAATTTTACCCCTAGAGAAGTTTTAGACTTAGAACTTAGATTCTGAACTGGGCGACATTTATTTAGAGAAGTTTTTTTTTTTTTTTAATTCTTAACGTGTTAATTTTCTTAGGGATGTCTAGGTTTGTTCCTTTATCCCCATCATTGCGATGTGCCCTTCAGGACGCACTACGTGCTCCAAGGGTGCCACTCGCCTCTAGTGTTTCTTTTGCGCGACGTGCCCTTCAGGATGCACCACATGCTCCAAGGGTGCCACTTGCCTCTTGTGTTTCTTTTGCGTGACATGCCCTTCAGGATGCACCACGTGCTCCAAGGGTGCCACTCGCCTCTTGAATGATTGGTAGAAATCAATAACCCATGGAGTCAATACTCCACCATGTGAACTTGTGGGAGACTAAGGGATTCTAAGGAATAAGGCCCCTGCCTTATTGCATGCCCCTTAGAGTCATCGTGAGTGACTATTGCAGTTTTTCATCACGGCATAATGGATCCTCTTGAACTAGGTAATCCTTAACCTACAGTTCGAGCCATGATGGGAGTGCTAGTAGGCTGTGGCGGGGTTGTTGTCCACACCTCTCCCTCAACATTTCTAGTAATCATGTGTGGCCCCTTTACTCCATATGTGAGTCTAGTCCACAAGCTATCATCAGCCTGCATCATCAACAATCATGTCAGAACATGTCCACATCATATAATCTAATCAAACGTACTAAAATCACAATAAAACATTCAAACCCCAATAGCACACTCCTTGACTCGATCTGGAGTCCAAGGGGTTCCGTCGATGCATGTGCATCCTCAAGGTCCAAAACCTTGCACACTCAGTAAAACTGAGTCAATAGCACCTATCTATGTCAATGCAGTAAACATCATGTCATCTATCATAATGCATCATAATCAAGGACAAATGTTTTATTATCATAATAGTCCAGATCACTTGTGAGCAAGTGTCCTCAAAGAATAAGTTTTCTCAGTGCGCCAGAGCGAGATGTTACACCTTTCCATTTAAAGGAGTTGTGGTACCTTACTCACCACAAAATGGAATAGATATGGTCATTGTTCTTCACAGTTGAAGGAAAAGGTAAATTAAATGGACGGGGGACAAAATTCGTGTGCAAAAAGACGCGGTTTTCACAGTGAGGATTGTAGTGATCCACGCTAGGAGTGATGGCTAAAACGCAGAGGTTTTTAGTTAAATGATGAGGTTAAAAAAAAGACTAAAGGAAGAGACATATGCATAGAGGTTAAATGAAAAATCGTTAGGGTTAAAGGCAACGAATGATA
>ML778043.1:441429-458263 GCA_009831015.1 Picea engelmannii
AACACAGACTAAGACTCTTCATAAATTTAAGGAGCAGAGGTATGAGAAAAAAAATGGATGTAGCCAAAATAGCCGTCAAAACACACAAGGTTATGCTGCGAGGAGGTACCCAACCCAGAGCTAAATTGACCATCGAATAAAATGCAGATTTAAATTGTCCATGAATATAAGATGCAGGGTTAAAATTTATTCATCAATGCATAAAAACAACACAGAGGTAATATTTTTACATTTATTACATAATGCACTCCCGGAGGTAATATTTTACATCCATTCCATATCTACAATCATAGGGGTATTGTTTTACATCTATCATATAATTACAATTGCTGAAGTAATAAAAATAAGTCAATCCAACAAGAACTCAACGCAGATTGAAGTAAAATACTTTTTACATATCGGGATACCGATAAAAAAAAATGCTGACAACAGTAGGAGAATGCCAGGGCCATAAGGATAACTCATCTAAAGGATAGAAGGGATTCTATCAGTCAAGGCGCAAAAAAATAAACAACAAAAGAAGCAAGCTAATCCATATGCAGAGGTCGTACTGGAAGGCACAAGTCAACATCCAGGCAAGGTCATCCACAGAGGTAGACGGTTGATAGGTTCGCTTTCACTTCATCATCCTCGCACATAAAATAGGGCGTTGAGATCCATAGGTCTTTTAATGCTAAGGCGACGACCATAGATCAGGTTCCTGGTCAGCTACTTAGGTGAGGACTGGTGAGCTAGGGACGAAGGCTAAACAACCTCAAGGTCACAATCAACACACAGGGTGGTCACAACATGCAGGAAGATGAAGGCCATGGGAGTCAACCACTATCAAGCTAGGCCAAGGAAATATTTAGTCACCAAATTTAAAAAAAAAATCATTTTACTTTTCCATTAAATAAGTATATTCGAGCATAAGTCGTAATACATTCTACCATACAAAAATGAAGAGAGCGTATCGCTGCCTGATCGCCCACTCCGAATGACATCCCGCACGCTCTGTGTAGCTCCCGCTTGCCGACCGTCGAGACTTCACCAGTACCTCCCCACAATGACAGGGGTACTTTTCTTCCCCCTTAGCCCCCCCGAGCCACAAAGGGGCCACACACGAGCTGGGTATCCCAACTCACACAAGTAAATCGGTCAAGTAGATATTTTTGCAGCGTAATGTTACACAAATAGAAGATGGTCCTTAATCCTTCTCCCTCCTTCATTATATAGAGTTTTGAACTTCCTTTCTTTCCTCAAATCTCATTTAATTAAAATTTTAAAAATAAATTCCTAAAAATTCTTCTCCGTACAAGTGTCCCTCATCCCCTGTGTTCCTCCATTATTTAATTTCTTTAATTAATTAATTAACTCATTTCCCTCACCCACCTAGAGTTACTCCTAGAATCACTCCTAGGTGTCCCCAAATTCTCTTACAGGTTTTAATAACTTTCCTTTTTATTAAATGGCTAGTTCAGTTTAAATTAGAAAGCTCTTAAATGGTAGATTCTTTACTAAGTTGACTTTCCTCTTTCTCCGTTAAGTTCCCCTTTTCCCTTTTTATGTTACCTCTTTTCCTAGTTTCCTAAAATTTTTGATTTTCCCTCTTTCCCCTTTTTAATTAGAACTCAAAAAGGCAGGGGTGGAATTTAACCCCTTTTCTCTTTTATCATTTAATTAGTATATTTTAAATTGTCAAAAAGACAAAACAATTAATTCCCTTTTTACATTTTATATCAATAGATTTTTTTGTTTTATTATTATTATTATTATTATTATTTTGAATAAAGTATATTTCTTACTCCCTTCATGTTACAAGATTTAACGAAGATCATAATTATTATTTAAGTTGTTGTTGTTATTATTATTATATATATATATATATTATAGAAGACAAATTTTACCACTAGCGTAATTTAGACTTAGACCTTAAATTTCGCACTGGGCGACATTTAATTAGGGAAATTGTTTTAAAAATACTTAACTCGTTATTCATCATGATTCCATCTAGGTTTATCCCTCTATCATCAATAATGTGACGTGCCCTTCAGGACACACTAGGTGCTCCAAGGGTGCCACTCACCTCATTTGTTCCCTTGCATGACGCGCCCTTCAGGGTGCACTAGGTGCTCCAAGGGTGCCACTCACCTCTTGACTGACTTGGTAGAAATCAATAACCCCTGGAGTCAACACTCCATCAGGTGAACTTGTGGGAGACTAAGAGCCTCTAAGGAATAGGGTCACGACCTTATTGCATGTCCCTTAGAATCATTGTGAGCGACTGTCACAGTCTTCCCTCACGACATCGTGGGTCCTCTCAAACTAGGTAATCGTTAACCTACAGTTCGAGCCACAACGGGAGTGCTAGTAGGTTGTGGTAGGGCTATTGTCCACACCTCTCCCTCAACATCTCTGGTAGTCATGTATGACCCCTTTACTCCATATGTGAGTCTGGTTGGCAAGCTATCGTCAGCCTACATCATCAACAAATAATGTCAGAACATATCCATATCATATCATCTAATCAGATGCACTAATATCATAGTAAAACAATAAAACCCCAATGGTACATTCCCTGACTCGATCCAGAGTCCAAGGGGATCCATCGATGCCTCTGTATCCTCAAGGTACAAAATCCTGCACACTCAGTAAACCGAGTCAATAGCACCTTTCGATGTCAATGCAGTAAAACAACATGTCATCAACCCATAACACCTCATAATCAAAATCAAAAGTTTTACTAGCATAATAATCCGGATCACTTGCGAGCAAGTGTCCTCAAAGAATAAGTTCGCTCAGTGCACCAGAGCGGGATGTTACAACATATTTCTGGTCTCACCCTATGATGCTCCATTTACATCCTCTACATTTCATCTCAAAGTTCAGAAACATGCTATGCTTGACAATTAAACACAGAAACATTAAATACAATCATCCAGAAAATATCATCATCTATCACTGACTCCTAACTCAGATTTTCAATCATATTTATAAACAAGGAGTATGCTCTGATTCCTGGAAGATCCCATTCATCTCTTCGATCAACACCCATTACTCAGTGGCCATTGCATTCCTTTATACAACTCATCGACTATATTGATTTTTCTTTGTAAACATGCTAGCAAGATACATATGTGAAAAAATATTTTAAAGCATTAATTTCATCTAATATTGGATGGAGAATAAAGTTGTTCATATGATATTCCCTAGTTAGACATTTGATCACTAACATTGAGTCACCAAAGACTTGAATACCTCAACAAAATTGTTTGTTCCATGTCCCAAACTAGCCCTAAACTTCACAGTATGAGACTCACATATGTAAATAATTCCACCTTCACCACATACCAAATGATTCCCTTTTGTTGCCCTATCAAAGAATAACCATCTCCCAGATCTATCTATGAACTCCTCAATAATCTGTTTTTGAGCCTTCACAATTTTTTTCCGAGGAAAATTTTTGAAGATATTGAAGCTAAGAAGCTGATAGAAAAGGTGTGATGAACATGTCTTCAAATATGGCTGAATTCATGGCTAACCACCCGAAAGAAAAATGACTGGTAGAGCTTTTACACCATCAGTATCTTGATTCCTAATCCATATTTCTAGAGCTTCCTCAATCCTATCCCCTCTTCAAATGATGATAGTAAGTATGAAAGAATGCTTGTAAAAATGAAGAGGGAAGTCTCATTTCCAATATTCAATTTATAAATCTTTTATCATATATCTTTTCTAACAATTGCACCCAAATTTAACAATGCGACTGATGAAAGCACCCATTTTGTACTGAAGTCAATGACATAAGGGAAAATGTACAATGCTTGCCCTATTGCTTTTATAACAGAAAAATTGACAAAAGCATAGTGAGTCCACTAAAGAACCTTCTTCCTTTTAGCTTCACCCTCTTTCCTCTAAAGTTCCTTAGATACAATTTGACCAATAAGCTGAAAGAGAATATGTGAATCAATGAAGGGAACAATACCAAGGGATTATATCTTAATCCATCCAATTCCACCTTCTGAAAATGAATCCAGAGTACTTAACACACCTGCACCTATATAATCAGGATCACTTGCAAATATATAATCAATAATATTCTTTAAACTCGGTTAAATGTTGGTGAGGTTCAACTCAATGATCATGTAATTCTCTGTTACCAAGTAAAATGAAAAGAATGGAAGTTGTACAAGTCTAGAAGGACAAATATTTGCTAGATTCAATATGCCACTCGAGTTGGTGTTATACTAAGTGACATGAAGAGTTATTTTTCCATAAAAGGGAAACTGATCTATCATTTTATGCAAAATTAAACATTTAGTCAATACATTGTGGTGCATGATGTTAGTGTTGCCAAGGTGAACCCATGAGCTACATTGAAAAATATATGCTTACTTGGATGTTACTACCCACATTTTAGTTTCTTATTTTGCAAATAGATTTCCTACTCTTATGTTAATTGAGGCTAATTAGAAGTTAATTTAAAAATTGATGTAATCAAGAATTGTAAATTTGATGCTTTTCAAAGGAAAATGTATCATCAACACAGTCTACAAATATCCAAGTTCTCTACAAACTACGGTCCTTATCAATCGTGGAACCATATACTACATAAGGTAATTGGGAAAACTATAGATATTGTAGAGCCACCAACCTTGTACATTCCCAAAATAGAGGTTAAGCTCTTAAATGCCATTTTCATTGTAGTGAAAAATAAACAAAAAATCAAAGTCCATGATATGGTTAACGAGATGTGTATAAAAAATAATTGACATTGGTGCATATTAACAGATATCAAATCTTAGTTTATATGGGTTGACCTTGCTATATCAAGAATAAAGTCTCGTTGGTGACATCAATTGCATAAAGACACGAGAATGTGGTCAAATGGCTAGTGGTTCAAAGCATTTTTGCTATATGTTGGGGTGGATGGGTGACATTTCCATAGATTAAGAGTAAGTAAATATTTTCTATGGATTATATGAAAGTGACAATAATCACTTGTGATGCAGGAGCATCGCTCACTCATCAAGCGAGCCAGCGCGTGGAGCAGAAAAGACAGTTGGACAACGCCTATACAAATTTTGAAATGATTTGGAAGTTGTTGCACTGCTCTTTAATGAAGTTGTTCATAAAGAAGCGCACTTGTATTGTAAAGGGAACCTTGAGCCTTTAAGCTCTCGTCCTTAGTAGATAGGAAGGCATTTAATAGTTTTAATGCTGTTAGATAGAAATTTAATTGTAGATTTGATAGTTTTCAGTTTCGAGAGGGAAAACGGATATAGACACCCTCCTTTGTACATTGTAACATTATCAAACACGAGAAAGAAGAGAAGAGCAAGCAGAGAACTTGTGAAGAGCACCCATGTACAGATTGAATTAATAGAAGAAATATTTTGATTCAACTTCATGGTTTGTGTTGTTTCTCTGTGTTGATATTATGCTCATGAATGTTTTCTTTCTTTCATACAATTGCTTTGATATGCCGTGTATGTGATTTCATAGTTGAATTGAAATCTGAGAGAGAGGGGGAATAAGTTTCAATTGTTTCTCTGTATGAGCCAGGAGATTCCTGCATAGAGTGCAGTCGAATTCATCTGCATAGAGTGCGTTGATGAGGCTATATAGTCAAAATCTTATTCTCATTCGGCCAGAAGTTGATTTGGGTTGGTAGAGCCATGCAGGAGAAGTGCAGGTTGAATTTGAAGTCTCAGTAGCTAGTCTGAACATAGGAAGACAGGGATCACTGTGGCTGCAAGTGCACAAGATCTGAAGGACTCAACACTTTGGGAGTTGTTGAGGATCGAGTACGAGAAGTGTGTGAAAGGTCTCTGAAAGGCGTCAGAGTTGACAAGCTCAGGAGGGATAGTTCCTTCGTGATTTCTGGGAGAAGGATCCAGGAGAAGGTTCGAGCCGGGAGAAGCTTGGAAGAAGAAACAAATCTTCAAGGAGGAGAATCAATGGCCAGGGTTCACAGGATAGATTCGTGAAATCCCGCTGACCGTTAGATATGGGAGAAGTAGCGAGGGATTTAACCCTTAGGCGTAGGAAGAATCAAGAGCCATCGGGATTCGACATATCGGGTTTCCTGGAGGCAAGTGTTATATAGTTGTTGAAATCGCGATTAGCGATTTCCTGATTTAATCGGAGCCATTGATCGTAAGGGGATAGGTGGCACGAGATCCCGGGAAGTCAGGATTCGACATTCAGGGTTTTACAGTGCAAGAGAATTGCGATCGGTGAAATTGCGATCCCGCGATTTACGATAGAGTAGAAAGAGGAGGTGACATGGCGAGGAATTAGCGCACATGCATATTGGAGTTCGGGGTTCGGGGATTTGCGAAGGCAGTGAAGCATGACATCACATGTGCCAATTTCCCGATAGGGAAATCCCCGACAAGAACGGAGGTGTTGAATTTTGACCCATAAACATTCGAGGTTTTGAGTAGCACGAGGACGTGCACACGGGTTTCGCGATATCGCAAAACCTGATTTATCGAGGAGACTGTCGGGAGATCAATAAAAGAATCCTGTGGGATACAAAAGGTCCCGATACGGGATCAGAAGGGCACTATAGCTCTTCGGGCCTGAGACGAAGAAGGTCCTGGTGAGAGTGGGTTGCCTGTGAGGGGAATCTGCGCTAAGTGGTATCAGAGTGGGAAGTCTTTGCTTTCAGTAGAAGAGAAGAAGAGAAGACATCATGCCACCCAGAAGAGAAAGGTAGTCACCTGGTCCAGAGGACAGGGATGCGCGAAGAAGAAGTAGGCTAGTAGGAAATCTAGAAATAGAGCGCCAGATGAGAGATCTCCAAGCAAGGCTTGAGGAGATGGATACATCGCAGAGACGTGGAGTTGGTGCTGGGGATATTAGTGATTCTGAGGTTGAAGAGGAAGCTGGAAACGAAGAAGAAGTCACAACAGAGGATGCCTCAACAGAGTGGTTGATCAAAGCCATTGCCAGAATGAGCTCAAAGACCAAGATGGATATTCCAACGTATGAAGGAAGCCTGGACGCAGAAGAGTTGCTGGACTGGATCAAAGCTCTTGACACCTACTTCAACTATGAAGATATCGAAGAGGATAAGAAGGTAAGGCATGCTGTCACGAAGTTGAAAGGACATGCAGCCTTATGGTGGGACGAGCTACAGGAAGATAGGCGTTCCAAAGGCAAACTGAAGATCAAAAGCTGGGATCGAATGATTGCTAAGATGAAGGCGAAATTCATCCCCGGAGATTATCAGATCACAATGTTCAAGCGAATGCAGAACCTGAGACATAAGTTGATGATGGTGAAGGAGTACACCGAAGAGTTTTACAGACTCAATATCAGAGCAGGTCATCAGGAGAGCGATGATGAGAAGGTGGCGAGATACCTGAATGGTTTAAGATACAACATTCAGGATGAGTTAAGCATGCTAACCATCAGGATGGTGGAAGATGCTTACCAATTGGCTTTGAAAGCTGAGGAGAAGCTGAGCTGCAAGAAAGGACAACAAGGGTGAGGCAGGAGTCAGCCTAGGGGTAAGGCAGTTTCCCAAGAGAAATACCAGAAGCCCAAGGAGGAATGGAAGAAACCTCAGGGTAGGATTGAAAGAGGTGGAACCTCATAGCGAGGACAACCACAAGTTGAACAGAGAAGACAACAAAATGATTAGCGGGGAGATTATGCTGATGCAAACACTCTTCCTCGTACTAGAGGTAGAGGAAGAGGAAAAGGAGGAATCATCACATGTTTTACATGTGGAAAGGATGGACACAAAGCCATTGATTGTCCAGACAGGAAAACAAATAGAGGAGAAGCTCACATCACTGTAGTGCAGAGGCGTGATGTTGAAAATGAATACACCAGAAGTGGAAAGTCGTTGACGGTGCACAAGGTTCTTTTGACACCCGAGAAGGAGGTGGAGGACACAGCTCAGAGAACCAGACTGTTCAAGACCACGTGCAAGACCAAGGGCTGGAAATGCAAGGTCATAGTGGACAATGAAAGCACCGACAATCTCATTTCGATCGAGATGGTGGAAAAATTGGAGTTGGAGACAACAGATCACCCGAGTCCATACAAAGTATCATGGCTGCAAAAAGGACATCAGGTGAGTGTTACTAAACAATGTTTAGTTGATTTCAAGATGGGCGAATATAAGGATAAAGTCCTATGTAATGTCATTCCCATGGATGTCTGTCATGTATTATTGGGGAGACCATGGCAGTATGACCAAAATGTAGTTCATGATGGGAGAATGAACACATACACTTTGGAGAAGGATGGGATGACCCATAAATTTCTCTCGATAAAAAACAAGGAAGTGAAGCCAGAAGTAAGCAACACAATACTTCTCATGAGTGGGAAGGATCTTCTCATAGAGATGGAGAAGAAGGAAGATCCACAATTCTTTGTGGTCAGGAAACCGAGAATTGTCCTGACTAGCACAAGAGTAGACGACTTTCCAGAAAAGATTCATGAACTGCTGGGAGAGTTCGTTGATATCATTGTGGATGAACTACCTCATTCGTTGCCACCTATGAGGAGTGTGAGTCATCACATAGACCTCATACCTAGAGCAAGTTTGTCGAATAAAGCTGCGTATAGGTTGACGCCTCAGGAGAATGAGGAGGTCAAAAGGCAGGTACAGGAGCTGCTGGACAAAGGATTGGTCAGAGAGAGTCTGAGTCCATGTGTTGTTCCAATAGTGCTTAGTCCGAAGAAGGATGGAGGATGGAGGATGTGTACAGACTCCAGAGCGATAAATAAAATCACCATCGGGTACAGATTTCCACTGCCGAGAATGGATGATCTGATGGATTGCCTAAGTGGGGAAAATTATTTTTCGAAGATTGATCTCAAGAGCGGATATCATCAAATTCGCATGAGGGAAGGTGATGAATGGAAGACCGCATTCAAGACAAATGAATGATTGTATGAATGGTTGTTCATGCCATTTGTCTTGACGAACGTGCCGAGAACATTCATGATACTAATGAATGAAGTCCTAAGGGAATTCATCGGGAAATTTGTATTCGTATATCTGGATGACATACTGATTTTCAGTAAGACAAAGGCTGAACATTTGAAGCATTTGGCTATTGTGATGAGGAGGCTACAGCAGGAGAAGATGTTGGTCAACATGAAGAAGTGTTCCTTCATGAAGACAGAACTCATTTATTTGGGTTTTGTTGTATCGGCTAATGAGTTAAAGATGGATCCTGAGAAGGTAGAAGTGATAAAGAATTGGCCCTCACCGAGAAATGTTTTCGAGGTGAGAAGTTTCCATGGTTTGGCTAGTTTCTATAGGAAATTCATTCAGAATTTCAGTGGAATTAGCATCGCGATGATGGACACAGTGAAGAAGCGGCATAAGACTTTTCATTGGACAGCCGAGGTTGAAAGAAGCTTCAATATGTTGAAGCAAAATATCACAGAGAAACCAGTGTTAGTGTTTCTAGACTTTCAGAAGACATTTCAAGTGAAATGTGATGCCAGTGGGTATGCCATAGGAGCGGTCTTGAGTCAGGATGACAGGCCAGTTGCATATTACAGCGCGAAGCTGGATGATGCAAAGCTGAAATACTCCACGTATGATAAGGAATTTTATTCCATCATACAGGCATTGAAGAAGTGGAGGCATTACCTGATACCCAAGGAATTTGTATTGTACAGTGATAATCATGCATTGCAGTTTGTGAGTCAATAGGAGAAGTTGAATCAGAAACATGCAAAATGGGTAGAGTACATGCAGAATTTCACATTCGTGATCAAACACATTTCAGGGACTGTTAACAAAGTAGTTGATGCTTTGAGCAGGAAATGTTTGCTATTGCAGGAGTTTCGAGTCCAAACATTGGGTTTTGAAAATCTGAAAGACATGTATGCAGGTGATGCAGATTTTACAGAAGCATATGAGGCAGCTGAGAATCCAGTTCTCAATGATCGGAGCCCGTGGATAGATTTCATGATCCAGGAAGGATTGTTGTTCAGAGGCAATCAACTATGTATTCCAATTTGCTCCATGAGGGAGAATTTGGTGAAGGAAAAGCACAGTGGAGGATTGGCAGGACATTTTGGTCATGATAAAACATTCACCAAGCTGAGAGAATCATATTTTTGGCCGGAAATGCGAGCAGATGTTAAAAGATTTGTTGACAGATGCAAGATTTGTTAGCACTCGAAGGGTCGAAAACAAAATGCAGGGTATTATCAGCCATTGCCCATACCCGAAAGGCCATGGGAGGCAATCAACATGGATTTTGTATTGGGATTGTCGAGAACGCAAAGAGGGGTTGATTCCATATTTGTGGTGGTAGACAGGTTTTTGAAGATGGAACATTTTATTTCGTGTCAGAAGACCAATGATGTGACCCACATCGCAAACTTGTTTTTCAAAGAGATTGTTAGACTACATGGATTGCCGAGAAGCACAGTCTCGGACAGAGACACCAAATTAATAGGTCATTTTTGGAGAACGCTATGGAAAAAGTTTGGGAATAAGTTGGCTTTTAGTTCATCTTATCATCCACAGACAGATGGGCAGACGGAGGTAGTGAACAGAAGTTTGGGGGATCTATTGAGAATCTCGGTGATAGAGCACCACAACAGTTGGGACCAGATATTACCACAGGCAGAGTTTGTGTACAACGATTCGGTGAATTGGAGTACAGGAAAAAGACCATTCCAGATTTTGTATGGGACACACCCGAGGGGAGTTTCTGAACTCAGGGAGTCAGAACAGGGTACCACTAGCAGTGCTAGCACAGAAGAATTCGCTGAGGTGATGGAGGAACTTCACATGAAAGTGAAGCAGCGACTGCAGAAGTCCAATCAGGAGTATAAGTGTAGAGCCGATCAGCGGAAGAGACAACTTCAGTTTGAAGTTGGTGATCTGGTTCTAGCGCACTTGAGGAAAGAAAGGTTCCCGAGGGGAACCTACAAAAAACTGAAGATGAAGAAAATTGGGCCATGCAGAGTCCTGAATAAATTCAGACAGAATGCTTATGAGATTGAGTTTCCAGATGGCATCGGGATATCTCCGATTTTTAATATTTCGGATTTATATCCATACAGGGCTAGAGAAGAAGACACTGGAACAGAAGAACCAGTGATCTAGTGGCAGAAGCAATTACCAATTGCAGAGAAGCCGTAGATGGAGTACATACTGAACAAGAGAGTGGGAAAAAAGACCAGGCAGAAGCAATATTTTGAATACCTGGTCAAATGGAAGAATCACCCAGTGGAGGACGCTAGCTGGGAGACTGAAGAAGCTATCCAAAAACATGGACAGACTGTGCAAGAGCTCATGGACAGGAGCTCATGAAAGTTTTCAAGCCGAGGAGTATGATGTAGGAGCATCGCTCACTCATTAAGCGAGCCAGCGCGTGGAGTAGAAAAGACAGCTGGACAATGCCTATACAAATTTTGAAATGTTTTGGAAGTTGTTGCACCGCTCTTTAATGAAGTTGTTCATAAAGAAGCACACTTGTATTGTAAAGGGGACCTTGAGCCTTTAAGCTCTCGTCCTTAGTAGATAGGAAGGCATTTAATAGTTTTAATGCTGTTAGATAGGAATTTAATTGTAGATTTGATAGTTTTCAGTTTCAAGAGGGAAAACGGATATAGACACCCTCCTTTGTACATTGTAACATTATCAAACAGGAGCAAGAAGAGAAGAGCAATCAGAGAACTTGTGAAGAGCACCCATGTATAGATTGAATTAATAGAAGAAAGATTTTGATTCAATTTCAGGGTTTGTGTTGTTTCTCTGTGTTGATATTATGCTCATGAATGTTTTCTTTCTGTCATACAATTTCTTTGATATGCCATGTATGTGATTTCATAGTTGAATTGAAATATGTGAGAGAGAGGGGAATAAGTTTCAATTGTTTCTTTGTCTGAGCTAGGAGATTCCTGCATAGAGTGCAGTCGAATTCATCCGCATAGAGTGCGTTGATGAGGCTAGATAGTCAAACTCTTATTCTCATTTGGCCAGAAGTTGATTTGGGTTGGTAGAGCCGTGCAGGAGAAGTGTAGGTTGAATTCGATGTCTCAGTAGCTAGTCTGAACATAAGTTATTCAACTTTTGGCATACAAAAGTATTTTTTTTATTTAGAATTTCATTTTACAATAAAAACAAAACTTGTGAAGAATTGTGTTAGCTTTCCAATGACTAGTTTTCAAATTTTTTTTTATCACGATTTGATATGTCAATTTGATAATTGTTTAATAGTATGTTCCTTAAACATGAAATGAATGATAATGAGTTACTTATTTCTACAACAATGTATCTATTAATAAAATTATGTTTTTAAGAAACGAAATATACTGCAACAATTCTACAGAGACTCTATTTTATTATGACTATAATTTTGAATCAAACAGATGAATATTATAATTTCTAGAATTTTTTGAAGTTGACCAAGTTGAAAACATTGCAGATTTTAAACACATGTTCTTATACATGTTGTATCTATCTTAATTTTTTACTTAAAACTAAAATCTAAATATACCATTTTGAAAAGAATAGTTTAAGGATTATGAATATATTTTTTTCCAATTTTCTCACTGTATATTTTTAGAGATACCGATATTTCATTTCACCGAATCATAATGTCTTCTGAAAATATTATGTAGTGATTTTTTTTTTAAATTAAATAAAATTAGATAAAAATAAAGAAAATGAAAACAAATTATAGGAATTGAAAGTAGATTCAATTTTGGAAATGCTGGTGTCATTTTCGAAACCAAATTCTTACTATTTACAGGAGTCTGCAACCTCCGAAGTTCAGTTTTAGTTTTCTCTCCCAATTTCCTGTTTTAGGGCAATTCTCTGGGTTTAGTTTTCAGTCCCAATTTCCTATTTTCGGCTGAAATAATATTTCGGCTGAAAATATAATATTTCGATTGAAAGACTAAAATCTAATGGAAACCATGAAAACTGAACGGTTTCCAAGTTTTTCGGCCGAAAAACCATTCTTTCGACCGAAAGACTGTCGAACGAATTCCGTCCGACAGAAAAAATGAAACGACATGTCGTATTGTTTTCTTTCACACCAAATTGTATAAATAGGCTTTCAGACGAACACATTTAACACAATTCATCGGATGGACAGACATATATAAGCTCGAGGATAGGAATTTCAAAGAATTTCTATTACTGATTGCAACTCTATTCTTTTCTTTCTTTATTTCTTCCCTCTGTTCCATAGGCTTAATCAAAGGATCAATATCGATACATGGTGGTTTTCTAGAGCACTTAAACAAAGTTTCGAATCATCTTTTTGGTTTTTTTTGAATAAGGTAATTGATATTTGTTCAATTTTTTATTGGAATAACAATTTATATGTTGAAAGATAAATGTTGAGCATTTTTTCAAGGTGAAGTATTTGTTAAACATATCTTTTACAGATAACTATAAAAGTCACGGGAAACAAAAGTTTGCGCAAGAGAAAATATGATCACACTCGAGATGATACTCGCCAAATCAAACAAAGGAAAGAGCTTTATCAGAGAAAGAAATAAGAACGTGCAAATATTGAAGAAAGAAACGATGATAATGTCAATAGAGATTTTTGACAAGAAGAAGTTCAACCAGGTATGCATGCACATATGATGATTGAACACATGACACACATTAGGACTGTATTCAGAAAGTACAAAATTTAAAGTATTGAATTCAAATTAAAAATATTGTGAATAATATAATTGATTGTAATTACAATTTGATGTTTTTCAAAAAACATAAATAGATTTGTCTCATAATGTCGAAGAAGACGTTGAAACCGAAATTGAATCAAAAGACGAATCACCTATAGGCATGTGTACATAAATTTAGATTAATACAAGATGAACACTCAAGTATATATAACTTAGTGAATTTGTGTTTGGGTTATGTTTTTTAATATAAACTTTAAATTGAAATATGCAAGAGAATCTATCAACATTGATGATGAAATATTAGAAAATGTTGATACTGACAAATTTGGGAAGAAAAAATCTCAACATTATATAAGATATCTGATGACACACTCCCCCTCCACAACCCGCAGTTCAAAAGTTCCACGTCAACACAGGATCTGTTTCCTTTTATTGGCCCGAAGAACTCTCAAATGACTCTTCTATTTTCCTTTCAGAAAATCAACCAACAACAAATCCTTGTGGGATCCCTTCTTTGCACTTAGGAGATCGGAATTTCACACCTTCGCGAATCCGATGGTCAAGCTCCTGTCTTTCAAATCCCCGAAACCCAAAAGCCATCAACGCTGACCCATCCTCTTTCTCTTTCGGGCTTTTCCTTATCACGATTTCGGCGGTCGCGGTGTCAAGAAGCTTGTTCCCGTGATTCCCGAAACTCGATTTTCTGAAATTATGACGCTCTCACAAGGTTGACTTTTCAATGCCCCTTTACTCCATCAGGACTTTGGACTTCACGATATCGCGAATCCTAATGCAAAGAATTCATAACTTCACTCCCTGAAACTCCGAAATGATCAATGGAATTTGACTCCATGTCAATAGTGCACCACCTATCCACTCGTTGACTCCTCTGTAGCCCACACAAATCCTTTTATCTTTTCGGGACTTCGCATTTCGTGATTTCACGATTCTCGTTGCAAAGTTTACGGGACTTCAACCTACGAAACCTTGATATAGAAATCCGCGTGTAAATCCAACGGCCCTTGTGGCTTGGATCTATGCTCCTACTCCTCCTTAGCTTTAGAACCTTTAGGGATACTTGCGGTAACTCCCCTCCTCCTCCATGAGATCTGACAGCTCACGGGACTTCGCAAATTCTCTTCAGAGAATTCCGACCGTCCGTCCTTCCTCTAAGAACTTCTGCATAACTAACCAAGGTGTTTCTCTCCGTGGAACTCGTCCTTCTGCGGTCCCTCATCACTGTTGTTACACATTATTTCCATCATCCCTATGATCGTTAATGATGTAAACCTATCTATTACTTTTAGAGGGGTCACAGTGGCCTGAGTTCCTGAAGAGAGAAGGAAGAAGAACTTTTCTTGAGGAAAAAAGTTGCATTTTCCTATGTAAAAACCTTATAAAAAGGAATGTTCGCAGGTTTCTATATAGGCAGGGTGCGAGAATGATCAATTCTCACAGGTTGCACTATAGCTAGGGTGCGAATAGTTCATAGGTTGCACTATATCTAGGGTGCGAACATTCCAGCACGTGGGAAAAATGTATGGTTTCTCGAATCTTCTAGAAGGAGAAGCTTCTATGGTGAGGTGGCATCCGAACGGTTTGGATCTTACTCGCTTTCATGATTTAGTGGGATAATCCTAACCTCCTCACCTTATCCTCTTCAACTTATAAAAAGAGAGGAGCTCTCATGGAGAAGGGGTTCTTGGTTGTGGTTCTTTGGGTTGGAATTATTAGCTTGGTTGGAGTGGCTTTGAGATTTACTTTGTCAAGATAGATGGTGAGCAGCTATCAGATCTATGGTCTCAGAATTCTTGGAGTCAAAGTGCGTGGGGAACGAAGGACAGTTGGAAGGGACCTTACGACATCAAGGCAATGGTTGTAATCTCTCTTTCACATTTAATATGATACAGTAATATGTTTCTTTCCCATAAAGTTAGATTTACTTTATTACATAACTCCTTGATCATATGTATAGATTAGCTATTGAATATATTATTTTCTTTCACTTTGGTTGGTTTGTGCTATTTTGATCTTGACTGCACGAGAGCGCTAGAGCGAAGCAGGAGCAACAAAGATTAAGGAAGCGATTACGAGGTATGTCTCTTATTCTCACTTCCAATTTAATTCAATAGTTAGATCTAGGGAAAGCGGTATATTCTGTTGTATTTTTTTCTAGATCCAGGTGGATCTAGGGAGATTGGTCTGTGTCCGCACTCACGAATTTATCCTGAAACAAAATTGGCGACTCCACTGGGGAGTGGATTGTTTTCTAGTTAGTCTAGTTTCCATTTCTTTGATTGCTTGTTTTATGGTCTCTGAGTCTGTGGGAGATCCATCAAGACTCTCTGGATTTGAAAGTTCACTCAAAATTTTGTTCTTTTTTCCAAATTTTGTGTTTACAGACATTCTTGCACTGTACCCTTTAGTGGCCTGCGAGAATCATTGATGTTCGCACCCTACTGTTCATTTAGGTGCGAACTTCTCACACCCTACCTATGTCTAGACTGCGAGAATACCTAATTCTTGCACTGCACTCTATTGCTAGGCTGCAAACTTGTTTGTGAAATTTTTTGGATTGGGTCTTGTCATTTTTTGATGCCCAGTTTTTCTTTGAACAACTGGATTGAACTTTTGGAGCCTATATGGATCTGTTTACAGTCTGCTTGACATTCTTTGAGTTGCTTTTAGCCGCTTTTTCTTTGTTTGGTTTTGAAAGATTAGTCTCTTGCTTTGAGTGTCTTTCAATTACGAAGCGTGTGTTTTTTCTTTAGAATTGTTTAGGGAAATATCAGATTTCTTCTGAATAGTTCACTTTAAAAGAAAACTTTTAGTTTGGGTTTCGTTGTTTTAAGAAAGTTCATTATTGCTTTTAGTGAAATTTTTGAAACAAAAAGATTTGATTTCTTGCTTTATATTAGATTGGGGGCATCCTTGCATTTGAAGTAGCGAAATATTTTGGGACATTGTGCATATGGGAATGATAAATGTTTTCTCCTTCTCGTAGCATAGCTTTCACTGAAATGAAACGATTGCATCGTCATATCTTTGCATAATTTTTTGAGTCGGTCAAAACACCATATTGTCCATGCCATCTTCCTTTTGAGTAACAACAGCCATAAAATAAAGTGCTTATAAAAATTGATTAGACATTTTTATCTTTTCTGGTAGCACACCTACATTAGATTAGTTGTAGGGCTTTGGAATAGGTGTG
>ML778043.1:472473-487587 GCA_009831015.1 Picea engelmannii
CATTCAAAGTATCATATTGATATGAATGATCAATCATTTTCTAATATAAGAGTCAATTGGAAGAGATATGAATATTTGAGCAGGACGACTCCACATTCTTCAAATGTTATTTCCAAAAGGCTTGATTTGAAGGTAGATAAAATATATTTGATAGAGGTTTTGAAGAATTTTGAGGAGGAAATCTATAAATACACCAATAATTCACATAAATATCGATGGCAAGATCTACAATTCAAACAATCCCATGAAATGTTTCCACCAAGGAGAATTTTGTCTGTAGTTGATTTTGTAGAGAATTACACATTTGTTGCACAAAAAGAAATACAGAGTGAATATTATCATTCTGATCAAGTCACCATATTTGTCCACGTTTTGTATAGACATGCTCAATGGATTCTTCCAAACATAGAAAGAACCAATGAAAATTGACATGTTATTAAAGAATATCACTTTTATATAAGTGATGATCGAACACACGACACACATTATGTGCAACATTGTATTGATAAATTTTATGACTCATTGAAAGAATGTGAAATCATATTCGATTGACATTGGATATGGTCTTATGGGTGTGTGGGTCAGTTCAAATATTCACGATCATTCTATTGGTTATGGCGTCTTCATAAAAAATTAAATATTACACATTGTTGGAATTTTTTTGAGACTGGTCATGGAAAAGGAGAGCACTACGGTGCAAGGGCATGTATAAAATGAGCACTTCGAAGGTATCATATGAAACCTCATGATGATCGATTTGAATCTGCTAAACAATTTGTTGAATGGTGCAACATGGCACTAAGACATGAATATAATCCATCAAGGGATGTGCACAGGCGTGTCTATATATAAATGTTACATGTATGTACACAGGATATATAAATTTGAACGTGTTTAAATTTATATTCAATCTTCAATCATTTTCTTGAGAGATTTCAAGTTAACAAGTTCTTGTCTTGTGCAGGTATTTTTGGCATGTTGGAATAGAAGATGTAAATAGATCAATCTCATATGAAGCCACTACAATACCTGGGACAAGAAAAATACATTCAGTTAAAACAAGAAGTTTTCAAAATGGGTTTGCATTTGATAGATGAAATGACTCTTGTTTTTGTTCAGTTTGCATAGACGACTCAGAATCCATAGATATTTGCGAGAATGAAAATGCAGGATATGTTAAAGTTTGGAGACATACTGAACTTAATTTAAAAGGGAAAATGCCACTTGCAAGATCAGAGGAGATGGAATCAAATGAAACTATAGTGTCAGTTGATGGCGACAGAGTTTCTGATCTTGTTAGAGGGTAAAATTTTATGTTTAAATGTTTTCAAATAACTTGTAGATACATACTTGTGTGATAATCTAACACGACTTAATTGTTGTCCAATTTATCCAATTATTTGCAGGAGATGTTTTTGCCATGGTTGCACCTATAGACAACACTAAAAACATGAAATATTATTTGATGCAATGCACAAAACAAAAGATGAGGCTATTAGAAGATTTTGATGATAACGATTTTATATATGAAAGAGGATCCATTGTATTGAAAGGAGATTTTTTTCAAGAAACCCATCAAACTGATATGCATGTTCACTTTCAATACTACCAGTCAGATGTCACAAGTTGTCAATATAGTCATTTGGTATGTGCAATGCACATAAAGTTAATAGAAGTTCAATAATAAAAAAAAAAGGTTAGAAAATGGAAAATGTCCAAAGTCAATCATGAATGAATAATTGAAGATGGAATACCATTAAATTTTTTTAAACAAACTTGGCACATGTGTACATTCCATAATTTTTAATTTTTCATTGAAAGTACATTCCAGATTTTGATAACTTGTTTTGACTACAAACATATTTCCAATTATGATATTTATAAAAAGGGTACTATGTATAAAAAAACTCACTTGGGAACTGCACCCCAATTAGTACCTAAAAGTATATTGTTAATACTTACAACCTAATTAGTATATGTTTTAGGGAAATACTAATTTGTATGGAAGTGAAAGAACCATTTGGTAACTTATACCCCTATCGATACCCAAAAGTATTTCATTGGGGAATTTCACCCTAATTAGTATAGAAGTAAAAGACATGCTTGGGGCACACCTTAATTTACATATATAGGAGTGAGACAACAACTTAATGAATTTGCATCTTAGTTAGTGCTAAAATTATGTTCTTGGTATTTAAACAAGAATTAATATAATAACAAGGTAACCACTTATGGTGCACCCTATTTGAATAAGAGTAAGAGAAGTACTTACAAATTATGACACACCCATTAATACCCAAAAGTATATTCTTGGGGAATTCCACTCTAATTAGGATATGAATGAGGGAATCACTTGGAAATTTATGCCCGAGTATGTTATAACCTAAATTTGTATAAGAGTGAAAGAACGAAGAATCGTCTGGGGTGCACCCTAACTTTAATATAGGATAGAGGAGAACTTAATTTTTTAGGGACATGCATTCTATATAATACAAGTTATTTTTTCAAGTCAAGAAGTGAAGTATCCTTAGGCACAAGGGATGAAACTAATCCTAACTTAAGCATGCTCACTACTAGGCATATTTACGAGACATCTTTAAGTACCTGATCCGACTAATAGACCTTCTAAGCATGCCCCCTTCTAACATTTGGATGAGACTAATCTTTTTTAAAGAAAGCATATTATTAGGACAACTTTATGATATCAAATTCTCATTCCATCTTGTGATTGGAAATGGCTCACATGTTAAGAAAAATAAAATATATTTTAATGAAGTTCATTCGATGGGGTTTACTTGCTTTAGAATGTTTGAACCCATTCCCATATATGTCTTATGGAGCCGTCCCCTTCAAAACCATAATTTCCAACCATACTCTTTGATTTTACCCATGTTCATAAAGGGGCACACATGATGAAAAAGCATATACTATTATATGTAGGGTGATTAAGTCATGTTAATTACAAAAGGGTCCCTCTCACATGAAGTCGTAAAACTTCATGTTCACCTTTTCACATGTTCGATGGGTTCGATTTACTTTGGAGTCACCTTGGTACATGCTAAATGATACAATGTCATGGGTCCTCAAGTGGTAATACAAGAGACCATATAAACTCACATGCTAGGAATGGAGACACACCCATTGAGAGACTCTTTGTACTACATAAGGTTCATACCCGCGGAGTATCATGAAGTTCACTTATCAAAGCCAATTGATCACATCGAGGAGTTATACATTTTTAGTACCTTATAGAACACAAGGAATATTATTTTTTATTATAAAAGGTTGATCTAGAAACTCTCTATTTAAAGAGAAGTTCCTTCACATCTTACACATGGTTGGATTTGCGAGATTCTAGCAAATTCTAGTGATGGATCACCAAGATAAACACTTCAAATTTCTAAATGGAACTAACCCTTTCTCAAGATACTGTGCATTAACATGACATCTTTATGATACCCAATTACATTGATATAACCATTAATGTGACCTCTTCTAACATATACGAAGGATTTGTAACATCCCACTCGAGCGCACTGAGAAAACCTATTATTTGAGGACACTTGCTTGCAAGTGATCTGGACTTTTCTGATGTTAAAACATTTATACTCGATTATGATGCGTTATGATAGATGGCATGATGTTTTACTATTGTTGTATACAGGTGCTATTTACTCAGTTTATTGGATTGTACAGGGTTTTGACCTGGAGGATGCAGAGGTATTGATGGAACCCTTGGACTCTAGATTGAGTCAGGGAGTGTGATATTGAGTTGATTTATTTACCATGATATGATATTGATTTGATGATATGTTGTTGACATGTTCTGACATGATGGTTGATGATGCAGGCTGATGATAGCTTGCTGACCAGACTCACATATGGAGTAAAGGGGCCACACACGATTTCCAGAGAGGTTGAGGGAGAGGTGTGGATAAAAGCCCTGCCACAGCCTGATAGCACTCCCGTCGTGGCTCAAACTGTAGGTTAACGATTACCTAGTTCGAGAGGATCCACGATGTCGTGAGGGCAGACTGCGACAGTCGCTCACGATGATTCTAAGGGGCGTGCAATAAGGCGGGGGCCTTATTCCTTAGAGCCCTTAGTCTCCCACAAGTTCACCTGGCGGCGTGTTGACTCCAGGGGTTATAGATGTCTACCAAATAGTCAAGTCGATGAGTGGGACCCTTGGAGCACATGGTGCATCCTGAAGGGCACGTCGTGCAACAGAAAGAAACAAGGCGAGTGGCACCCTTGGAGCAAGTGGTGCATCCTGAAGGGAACGTCACACAACAGAAAGAACCAAGGTGAGTGGCACCCTTGGAGAACATAGTGTGTCCTGAAGGGCACGTCGCATTGATGATGATGTTGAGACAAAACTAGATGACCCTAAGACCTTAATGCCTGATGAAATTCCTAAGATGACTCCCCTAATTAATTGTCACCCAGTTCAAATCTGAACCTAATTTAAAACACCTCTAAGATAAAATTTTGAATAGCCTTAAGAGAAGACCCTCCAAAAATAACTTATGGACGTAAACTAAAACCCTCTTAAGTGTTAGTTAAAGACTTATTAAAATTAAAGGGGGTAAAGTAATGAGGGAGATAAATTAAGTGAAGCCCATGGCTTTTAAATTATAAAGAAGAATTAAAATTATTAAAGTGTGGGAGTATAACAGTTAGGATTTTAGAAATACAATGAAAGGTTTAATAGGTGCATTTATCTTTTTGGGTTAAAAAAAAATAATAAAAAAAAAATAATAAAGGAAAGGAACCATTAATAGAAATAAGGAAACTTGTAATAAAGGAAACTTAATAAAGGAAAGTAGGGGACATAGGGTAAAAAGAAAAAAGGAATCAGCAATTAAGGAGTTACTAAAAATCAACAACTTCATTTTAGTAAAGTTATTAAAAGCATGAGAGGGGATCTAGGGACCTTAGGAGTAATTTTAGGAGCGACTATAGGGGGGGTGAGGGAAATGAGTCTTTTATGTAAATTAAAGAAAATAATTTTGGAGAAACATGGGAGACGAGTGACACTTGGACGACAGAGAATTTTTAGAGGTTTGTCATAAAAAATTAAATTAATAATGATTTAGGGAAAGTAGGTGGGTCTCAAATTTCTATAAAAGAAGGAGAAAAGGAGGAAGAAGGGGGGAAAGGCTAGCGTAACGTTACACTGCCGGATTGTGGCTTGACTGTTTACTTGTGAGGAGTTGGGAATTTCTCAGCTGTATTGGAGTGGTAGCTCAGCCTTGGCAGCGAGCTGAGAAGATAGTCTTATCTCTGGTTCTTATGTGGCCCCTTTGCGGCTCGGGGGGCTAAGGGGGAAGCAGAGTACCCCTAGAGATTGGCTGGGAAGTACCGGTGAGATTTCTGTGGTCGGAAAGCAGGAGAAGCAAGGAGCGCGGGACATCAATCGAGGCGCAGACTTCAATCGAGGCGGTCGAAGGGGAAAAAGGTACGTGCGTTATTTGGTAGTAGAATGCTTGGATGTAATTCTTCTCTGTAATATTGTTGTTGTATATCCTTTTCATTCATCACTCTGGACTGTATAAAATCAATTCTGTTGTAACTCTAGTTTGTATAAAATCATTCTGCTGCAATTCTGGACCGTGCAAATTTAATGATGGTGCGGGAATGTGTAATTTTTAATAGTTGTTCTGGAATTTTGACTATGGGTTGTTTTTGGGGCGATCAATTCTGTGGATGTTCTCTTTATATACTGTGGGATTTCCGTGGTGGGAAATTCATTCTATAAAATTATGGTCATGTCTTTTAAATTTCTTGTCATTCATTTGCTTAAACTACTATCATTTCGTTGGTGTCTCCTGGCAATCCATTTTATCTCTGGCAAATTGTTCTAACCTGGCAATTCATTTTACCTCTGGCAATTTGTTTTATCTTCTGGCAAATCGTTTTCCCCTGGAAATTCATTTTACCTCTGGCAATTTGTTTTGTCTTCTGGAAATTCATTTATCCTCTGGCAATGCGTTTTAATGGACGTTTCAATGAATCGCGTTTTAATGGCATACCTCTGTATGCGTGGGCTGTGTTTAATGGTCTGTGCATTTACCTTCTCGACGTTTTTATGTCGGAGGGGGCATTGATGCATACATTTCGTTTTTATTTATTGGGGTCTGTGTTCTCCTTTAGAACTGGCATCATCACATTTCATTTTTAATTATTGGGGTCTGCGTTCTCATACAGAACTAGCATCATCACATTTCGTTTTTAATTATTGGGGTCTGCGTTCTCCTTCAGAATTGGCATCATCACATTTCGTTTTTAATTATTGGGGTCTGCGTTCTCATACAGAACTGGCATCATCACATTTCGTTTTTAATTATTGGGGTCTGTGTTCTCATACAGAACTGGCATCATCACATTTCGTTTTTAATTATTGGGGTCTGCGTTCTCATTCAGAACGGGCATCCTTACATTTCATTTTTATTTATTGGGGTCTGCATTTTCTTTCAGACTGGGCATTGATTACATTTGCGGTTTGTTTTATTTTGGGTCTGCGTCCTCATTCATGGGCGTAAATTTAGTTGCATTTTTCCTTTTGGGGGTCTGCGTTTTGCTATTATTTAATGCCTGTTTCGTAGTAATGACATTCTTATTACTCCCCAATATATGTTGCGTAGTAATGATATGATCTGGAGTGCCTCCTTTCTAGAACAAACGGATTAAAAATCCTCTTCAATACTTTTACCTTCCCCGGATTTCCTTATCCACATCATCATTTCTACCTCTTTCCATACCTCCTTGGTAAATGAAAATTCCAAGATGATATGATATATAATTTATTCTGCAAGATGACATTGACTCCACCATCTTGGCCCAATGAAATTCCTTTTGAATTACCTACCATCTAGGTTCCCGATCGTATAGAAATAACCACAACAAGATTTTGTTTTTGTAGGAAAATTTGATTTCCAAATTATTTTCTGCAACAGAAAGATGGTCTTCTCTTCCTCCCTCTACCAATTCTTTGTAACCTGTTATAGGAACTAAATATCAACAAGATGCAGCGACAAAATCAAATGGTCCTCCTCATATTGAGTCTATTATTGTAGTCCTTAAGGATGTCTATGTACTTATTTCATAACTCTGCATATTCTTCCTCAAATCCTATCTCTTCCCAAGATAACTGTCATGACCATAACGTTTACTTTTGTTATCTACTGCCATATAGTTAATGGAATGATATTGTTATTTAATTGTTTGTTAATTGATAATTATTCAATTGGTATACACTGCAATGCTGAATAAATTGCACTTTTAACTATTTACTTGCATTATGGTAACATTACTACCGTTGGGTTGTTTTAATCGCCATTACTATAGGGTAGTAACATCGTGGGTTAAATGTCACCGATATTATGTAATTGATGTTAATTCTATATGTCGACCCTTATAATTATGGGTATGTATAAGTATTGTCATTTAATATTGTTATTTTTCATTGTCACATCTTGTCCTTGTCATTTTAGAGATTGTATTATTATATATCGCCATTTCTAAATATGATCTTATTTGTAATTTTTCAATTATGATGTTACTTGTAAATAGGGTGTTATTTCTAAGTATGATGTTATATTGTTAATTTCAATTATGAGGTTACTTGGAATATGTAATTGATGTTAATTCTATATATTGACCTTTTTAATTATGGATATTTACCAGTATTGTCAGTTAATATTGATATATGTCATTTTCAAATCTCGTCCCTTGTCATTTTAGAGATTGTATCATTATACATGGCCATTTCTAAATATGATCTTATTTGTAATTGTTCAACTATGATGTACTTATAATTAGAATGTTATTTCTAGGTATGATGTTATATTGTTAATTTCAAATATGATGTTATTGCATTATTATTGGAACCTATGATCATAGATGACATCGAATTGAGAGCTCCTCATGTTTATTGAATTGTTTTTATCTTGTAAGGTCACTGAAATTTTGGGGTTGTAGCATATAAGAGGTATTGTAATTATAGAATCATGGTCTGGATAGGTGATATAAATGGAAGGTGTTTAATAATTCATGGCAGTGTTATTGTAACTTCTACTGTTATTAATAAACATTTACGGTTTAATAATCTTGATTAAGTACACTAGGATTTCTGAGTCTGTAATGAGGGTGTTGGTTCTTGTAGAAAAAGTTGTGCTTGGTTGACAAACCCTCCTGGCGTTGGAATTGTTGTCGGGTGGGGTGTAGACACCCCCCTGGTAGCCTTAGGAGACATGTCTGTGGGTGTGATTTTTCTATGTAAGGAATCCAGTGCCGTATCAAGAGTCTCGGGCCCTTTAAAGGCAGGGTTTCCACTCTTGTGACACACCTGACAGAGATTACTAGTTTCTGCCTGAGCAGCCGGCCAGAAGCCTGTCTAATCTTCTTTAGAGAAGACATAAGACTAAAAGCCCTGCTTTTCTGTGCAGAAATAGTAAACTCTAATGTTGGATTCTTCCATCTGTGACCCTACTGTACTTAACACCTGGTGTCGTTTTCTGCTTACAGCTGCTAGTTGTACGCCTTTTGTCTAGGGACGTTTATTGCTTGCTGTCACTGTGATATGTCCGGGTCGTCTTGTTGTATTCTTCTTGCTTGCGTCTTGTTCTAGGTCGGGTTACTAGTTTCTGCCTGAGCAGTCGGCCAGGAGCCTGTCTAATCTTCTTTCGAGAAGACATAAGACTAAACGCCCTGCTTTCTTGTGTAGAAATAGTAACCCTAACACCCCAGATTCTTCCCTATGTGTTCTTACTGTGCACCCCCAGCATGTCTTAATGTTTGTGTTATGCGTCTTATGCCTATGGTCGTATATTGTTGCAGTTACTTGTTGTGTGCCTTCAGTCTTCTTGTGCTGAACATCGTGGTTGCGTCTTGTTGGTTGTCAAGTGGCGACGTAGAGTCAAGTATGTTTGTCACTTCTACACGCGTGCACACACCTTAACCAAAAAAAAATTTGCACCTGTTCTCAGAGTTGTTGTCGTAACGAGGAGGTCGTTACATATGGTATCAGAGCCGGTTCGACTCGCGACTTGGGATTCGCTACGGCTTTCGTTGACATGATTAGATTTTATTATACTGCTGCTGATTGAGTTGATTGTGTGCATGCAGGTAATCATAGTTAGAGGGCGCCGCAGAGGCAGACAATGGGGTGCTAGGGGAGGAGGCGTGATGCCTCCAACAACATCCATGCCGGAGGGGTCTAACCCCCAGGGAGGCGAGCAGGTTCTCAGACAGGAGAAGATCGCAGTTGTCGATGTCGTGGGGATGATGAGATCTTTTCAGCGCATGTCCAAGGTGCTGATCAGCCGATTGGACAGAGACGAGGCCAGGGTGCCGGCACCTGTTGAGGTTCCGCCGCGCGCATCGGCCGTTACAGGTAGCGTTCATCGTGAACTCGAGAAGGTGAAATTTCTCGAGTTCTTTGGTGCCCCGGACAGCTCATCCACTGAGGCATGGTTGGAGAATATGGCAATGTGCTTCACACTTCGCGATTATACCTCCAACATGAAGGTCCGCATGGCGGTATTTTAGCTAAAGGGGAGTGCTCTTCTATGGTGGAAGACGCTCCTGTCGCAGCTAAACATGGTCGTGGAAGACGTGTCATGGGAACTGTTCAAGGAACGGTTTCGAGAGAGGTATCTTTCTGAGGAATTCATCGAGCTTCAGCTCAATGATTTCAATACATTACAACAGGGAGGTTGTACGGTGCCCGAGTACGAGGCACGTTTTATGGAGCTGCTCTGGTATTCTCTGCACCTTAACATAGAGAAGCTCAAGGTCAACTGGTTCGTGTTTGGCCTGAACGACAGCCTGCGTGCAAAGGTTAGGATCTTGATGCCTCAAACCTTGCACGAATATGTCCAAAAGGCCCTCATAGTAGAGGAGGAGCTTATCAGCGGGGGTCAGACCAGGACTCCAGCGAGACCTGCAGGGCAGGGTTCATCTGGTATGCCACAACAACAGACACCAGCGAGACATATGCCAGGGTATCGTGGTGTAACACCCTGTTTCCCCTAGATTGTAAATATAAATGAACTGGCCAAGGACTATGGCAAAACTCATAACTATGAATATGTGATGTAAATGGACCTGCAGGAAGAGGTCAATGAATGTAAATGACAGTTTGAATTTATTGCAGAACTATTGAGAGGGGATGTGCGGAAAAGAGACCACGATGGTGGTGGAGGGTACCTTGAGAAAGGGGCATTAAATTCCACCAAGAATTAAATACCGTATTTGGACTCCACTGGCCCGAAGAACCAAAAGTGACTCGCTAGCCCTGAAATTAATGCCTTGCAGGCCAGAAGGTTGATGGCTTGATGAGGGATGGGGAGGTGAACCGCCTATCCGTAGAGCCATCATGACTGACCGACGCAAGGGTAATCGTGCCACATGCAACCTCGCGAGAGGATAAGGAATACGACAGAAGCGATTGAAGAGGGCGGACGCGAGGGGAAACTCTGGCAGTTCTATGCAGAGTGAGTGATCACAGAGAGGAGGGGATTGCAACCTTCACTCCTGGACATTGGCAGACAGAGAGACGCAGGTCTCAGAACATCGTGGTCTCATCTCGGGGGTGGCTAGTGGTAAATCCCTTAGGAGTCACTACGCCTACGGTTGGGTGGAAACGAGCACCCCTCTCAGCAGTTGCTTCCATTGTTGAAGTATTTCTGATAAGTGTTTTGCTCATATTTCCCTATGAAATTTATATGCTGTCACATATGTTCATGAACTTGTGGAATTGTAAATGTTTCCTGTGAAGGAATTGTCTGTGCAATAATTGTTAATATGTAGTAGATGTTAGCTCATAGAACCGTGAAGTTGTAAATGTTTTCAGCATGAGAATGTCTGCACAGTGCTTGATATGAACGAGTTGATATATGATTAACACGGAGGAAACCGTGCTCGACTTATGTTGATAAATGAATCTAATCATACCCAGCCATTCTCGGGAAGCTGTCTCCCTTTATCTTCTTCCGGGAATGCCCCGGTAGGAATATCTTCACAGAGATTTCCTCCTTGGAAAGGTTCACTAAGAACCCAGAACAAGGACTTGAATGCACAGGCCTTATTAACCCTGCACGAGGAGGAACAATTCTATTAAGGTTCCAAGATAGTAGTGTTGTGAGGAGTGACGAGTCGACGGATGAGATCTCGTCGGGTGAACCATAGTCATTCACGACCTTTAGATTGACGAAAGTAACGTAAGCGTTACATACCTTGTCCCTTTTCCCTCTATCATCATGAGCAACGAGAGATTGGGATTGTAAACCCCAAGACCCAAAAGAACGAGTCTGGACTGTTACATCTCGGTCCAAATTACCCATCAGTCATTGGATCTGGGGAAGCTGCGCAGGGGTTAAGCGCAGGGGTAGGTGCACGAGGAAGTGATCTGAACCATCAGATCTTGAGTAGAAATCCCATAAATCGTTGGATCGGGAAGGGTTACACAGAGTATAGCCTCTGGAAGGGAAGCATGTAGGAGAAGTGATCTGAACTGTCAGATCTTAGATCATAGTCCCAACAGCCGTTAGATCACAAGAAGTTTCACCGGAGTTAAACCCTAGTGTGCAGAGGAAGAGTCCTAGTGGTTGATCTCAAAAGGACACATGTCAACATCCCAGAGAAGTCGTCGGGATAATAGGGTCATCGGGATTTTGTTGAGTCTGATAATCGAGGCCTTGTGGTTCTCGAAATCTCAAGAGTGAATCCTAGCCGTTGATCTCGGCAGGACACGTGTCGGCGTTCTGGGAGGCATCGGGATTTCACTCATCGGAGAATTTAGGGGTGTGGAACCATTGCAATATGAAATCATGATCTGCGATTTCCCGATAAGATCTGAGCCATTCAAACCGCAGGGATATGTGGCAGAGGATCCTGAAGAGTCGGATATCAGGGAATCGAGGTTCCCGAAGACAAGAGATTCGTGCACAAGGGAATTGCGATATGCGATTCTCCGATACAATTAGGACCATCCATCATTGGAGGGACGCGTGTCCGTGGATCTAAAATAGTCGGGGTTCATCATATCGAATTTTTCGAATACAAAGAATTCTTTCCATACGGAATCGCGATCCACAAAACCCCGATGAGTTGGAGCTAGCTGTCAGCACAACAGCGGAGAAGGACGGAGCTGTAAGAAGGATGCGTGTCAAGCATCCAGAGAGAGTCGGGAATCGGGATATTGTGGGTCCCATGGATGTGTGTCTTGTGACATGGGAAACCCCGTAGTCGACGAGGATAAGGTAGTGGTCACGAAGATGGGCATGTGGACCAGGGGCTAAGCCAGTGGGGCTAGCGTGACCAGAAAGGTGCGTCGCGAATTGGGAAATTGCGAGTCCCGAGGAAATGTGAATTGTGTCATCACAAATACCGAAATCTCGATGGGAGGTTATACGGCGGTGGTCCTATGATAAGTGGTCACATGGGCTATTGTATAGCCTATAGGGCTATTGCGTTAGGGGCATATATGGGATCGGAGAATCGTGAGTTCTGAGGACTCGTGAATTACGACATCGGAAATCCCAAAACTTCGATAGAGGTAGCCCCGAAAGAAGGCAAGACCACGGTCTTAAAGGCAGTAAACCACCGGCTTGGCCTGGGGAGCTAATGCATAAGGAGTGCATCAGAAATTCAGAGGATCGCGAGTCATGGGGGTGAATAAGATTTGACATTAGAAACCCCGAATCTCGATATTGAACCAGGGGTTGGCATTTCTCTAATGCAGGTTTGTGGGAGCTTAGACCAAAATTTTTAAATTATGATAGTGGGTGTGTGACAAAGTGGTATCAGAGCATGGTTACAACACTCGACCTGACTGGACCCATGCACCAGTCGCACCAGTCATGCATAAACCTCATATGAAACACTCCTATGAGGAGTAACCCCTGACTTAACTATCTTATCCAGGATTAAAAACTTGGAATATGAACACCCGACTGTGTATGCATGTTAAAGAATTGTGGAATTATGCACAAATTATAAAGTGTATTTAATTCTTGACTAATATCCAGCGTTTGTCCTTTCACACAAGCAGACGATCAACCACGGGAATCTACAAACGCAGAGTATGGTGACTCACCAAGAGGTGGGAGAAGGCTCCCACAACAGAGACGAGGAGTCTGATGAAAGAAGAGTAGTAGGAACCCCTACAGACTTAGCTGAGATTGTGAGGAGTCTCATGGTCGAATTGCAAAGCTGCAAGGCTGATAATGAAAGGATGATGAAAGAACAAGAAAAACAAACTGAAATTAATGTAGTTCTACTGCAGAGACTATCTGACCTACAACGACAAATGCAGCACGAACCTGAGATGCAAAATCATGGTCATGTCAGTGGCCACACTGAGAGAAGAACGTCAAGAAAGGACCACCCCAGAGGTAAAGGACCAGTACCAGATGACTCCATTGAGAAGGAAACCGGTGATTCAGAAGGTTCTTCTAGCAGTAGGACCAGTTCCTATTCTCAAAAGAAATAGAAGAGGAAAAAGACATCCAAGAGTCACAAATTTGAATAATTTAGAAAGGCCAAACCTCCTTCCTTCGACGGAGAGATAAAGAAGGAAGAGGAAGCTGAGGCTTGGCTACTTGGACTGAAGATATATTTCAGAGTCCATGACTTTTCAGAGAATCTGAAGGCCCGAGTGGCCACTTTCAATCTGAACAGAAAGGCTTCCATCTGGTGGGAATACCTTAAGAATGTGAAGGGGGTCCGCGAGAAGGACCTGTCTTGGAAACGGTTCAAGAAGTATTTCCAGAAGAAGTATATGTCGGAAAGGTATTTCGACGAAAAGGCTAAAGAGTTCTATGAACTCAAACTGGGACAGCTTACCATGGATGAATATGTCAATAAATTCCTTGACTTATTGAGGTACGTACCCTACATCAAAGCAGAGAAGGCGAAGGTACAACTCTTCATCAGCGGGCTTCCCAAAGAGTACCGGAACCGAATTGAGTTTGACGAACCAAAGACCTTAGAAGATACTATATGAAAGGCAACATATTATCATGAGCAATATGGACATCGGACAGAGTCTCGTGGAGATTGGAAACAAAAGAATGGTTCAAAATTTTAGAAGAAGGGGAGCAAATCCTCGAGATTTAAAAACTACAAGAAGAACCACAGAATGAATTTTCCCACCTGGAGTGTATCCCAGCAGAACTTTTCCTCGGTGGAAGGAAATAAAACTTCTGGACCTATACCAGTAAAGACTGATAACCCAAAGAGAAAACCTTTGGAATGCTGGGATTGCAGAGGAGATCATCTCCGGAGAGACTGTCCACTCCGACAGCAGAACAGTCGGAAGATTTATAACATGCAGAAAGCTACCACAGTCAACGATGTGGCCAGGAGTGTGCCACAGATTTATGCAGCCTTAGAAAATAACCAGGCTGACCACCAAGCTTCAGTGGTGGAAATAGAAGGTATGCTCCTCAACCATTTGGTATCTGTTTTGATTGACCCTGGTTCGAATTTGAGTTATATATCCCCTAGAACCGTTGATAGGTGTAAGCTACAGCCACAAAAGAAAACTAAACCATGGTTGGTACAGTTAGCCACGAGCACCAAAAGAAAGGTGGTAGAGGTCGTACCAGCCTGCCAATTAATGTTGGGTGAATTCTCCACCCAAGCAACCCTTAATGTATTACCCCTGGGATCATACGATCTATTGGTTGGTATGGACTGGTTGGCTACCCATAAAGCCAAATTGGACTGTTACTATAAAACCTTAGAATGTGTAAGTGAAGAAGGAAAAAGAATAACCCTTCAAGGGATCCGAAAACCGGTCTCGGTGAGACAAATATCAGCATTACAAATGTGGAAATATTGCCAAAAGGGATGTCCCTTATATGCCGTACAGGTGTTGAAAACAACCGAAGGTGCAGAGCCAAGCCCTAAAGATCACCCTATCTTGAGAGAATACCGAGATGTGTTTCCAGAGAAGATACTGGGACTACCTCCGAGAAGAGACATTGACTTCTCAATAGAACTTGCACCAGGAGCAGTGCCGGTGTCTAGAACACCCTATCGGATGAGCATGCCTGAATTAGTTGAACTCAATTTGCAATTGAAAGAAATGATGGATAAGGGTTA
>ML778043.1:487818-502216 GCA_009831015.1 Picea engelmannii
TCCAATCACTGCCCTCCAGAAGAAGGGAAAGAAATTTCTGTGGACACAACAATGTGAAGAAATATTTCAAACCTTGAAACACCTACTAACCCATGCACCCGTGTTGAAAATCGCTGACCCAGAAGCTGACTTCCTTGTGTGTATAGATGCCTGTAAGGAAGGGCTCGGAGGAGTCCTTATGCAGGAAGGAAAGGTGATCTGCTATGAATTCTGAAAATTGAATGAGCATGAGGTCAACTATGTGACTCATGATCTAGAATTGGCTGCCATAGTGCATGCCTTAAAAATGTGGAGGCATTACCTCCTGGGAAGGAAATTTGTACTTATGATAGATCACTGTGGATTACGGTATTTGTTTGATCAACCCAAGATCAATACTAGACAAGCTAGATGGATGGCCCTCCTTAGAGAATTTGATTTTGAAATCAAACACATCAAAGGTAAGGAGAATAGGGTGGTCGATGCCCTTATCAAAAGCATGAGAACAATTCACCTGGCCGCGGTGAGTACCTGCGAGACAGATGTCAAGAACAGAGTCAAAGAGGCCCAAGACATAGATCCCTTCGTCCGAGATGTGACCCTGTACCTACAGCAAGAACCCGCTGGAACAAAATACAAAGGCTATCAGATGACTAAAGGAGGTCTACTCACCTACAGAGATAGACTTTACATTCCCAATTGTGACGACTTGAAGAGGTTCATCATGGATGAACTACATAAAAGGCCTTACACTGGTCACCCAGGATACTAGAAAATGATTACTACCACTCGAAAATAGTTTTACTGGCCGAGATTGAAGAAGGACATAGCCAAATATTTGGCCCAATGCATAGAATGACAACAGGTTAAAGCAGAACATCGACACCCAGCCGGATTACTGCACCCTTTACCCATCCCAGAATGAAAATGGGAAACCATCTCCATGGATTTTATCACCGGATTACTGACTTCAACTAGATAGAATGATGCCATTATGGTGGTGGTAGATAAACTGAGGAAGTCTACTCATTTCATTCCTGTCAAATCGACCTACAAGGCGATAGATATTGCACAGGTATTTATGAAAGAGGTGTTCCGACTGCACGACATGTCGAAGGAGATAATATCTGACAGAGACACAAAATTCACTTCCAAATTCTAAAAATCATTGATGGCGGGATTAGAGACCAAATTGTTGTTTAGTACCTCCTATCACCCTCAAACCGATGGACAAACAGAAAGATTAAATCAGATATTAGAACATATGTTAAGGATGCATGTGATGCATCAGCCTAGGAAATGGGAAGACTACCTGCCATTGGTAGAATTTGCCTACAACAACGGCTACCAAGCATCCTTAAAGATGAGCCCATTCGAGGTCCTCTATGATAGACAATGTAATACTCCAGTCAGCTGGAGCAATCCTGTGAATAGGATTTCTTTTGGACCCGACATGTTGAAAGAAATGGAACAACAAGTGACTCAAATAAAACAAAATCTGAAGGTCGCGTAGAGTCGACAGAAAAGCTATGCTGATCAAAAGAGAACTCCAAGAGAGTTCCAAACAGGAGATCATGTATATCTCATAATTAAGCCCAAAAGGAGTTCCCTAAAAATGGGAGCTTGTGCCAAATTGGCACCCTGATATTGTGGACCTTTTGAGGTTCTAGACAGAGTGGGACCGGTAGCCTACTGGCTAGCACTTCCTCCCACAGTAAAAGCACATAATGCTTTCCATGTTTCCTTATTGAATAAATATGTACATGATGCTAATCATATAATTGACTGGTCTATGATCCAAGTGGAACCGCAGGGAGAATTCCTTCCAGAACCCCAATGCATATTGGACCGAAGGGAAACCCAACTCCGGAACAGAACCACTGTGCAGGTCAAGGTGCAGTGGAAACATTTTGGCCCAGATGAGACTACCTGGGAAATGGAGGATGCCATGAGACAGGCATATCCGATTTTGTTTACTTCTGTACATGAAATTCATGATTAATAGTTAAGAACATCGAGGACAATGTTCCCTTTTAAGGGGGAGCGAATTGTAACACCCTGTTTCCCCCAGATTGCAAATATAAATGAACTGGCCAAGGACTATGGAAAAACTCATAACTATGAATATGTGATGTAAATGGACCTGCAGGAAGAGGTCAATGAATGTAAATGACAGTTTGAATTTATTGCAGAACTGCTGAGAGGGGATGTGCGGAAAAGAGACCATGATGGTGGTGGAGGGCACCTTGAAAAAGGGGCGTTAACTTCCACCAAGAATTAAATACCGTATTTGGACTCCACTGGCCCGGAGAACCAAACGCGGCTCGCTAGCCCTGAAATTAATGCCTTGCAGGCCGGAAGGTTGATGGCTTGATGAGGGATGGGGAGGTGAACCGCCTATCCGTAGAGCCATCATGACTGAACGGCGCAAGGGTAATCATGCCACACGCAACCTCGCGAGAGGATAAGGCGTACAACAGAAGCGATTGAAGAGGGCGGACGTGAGGGGAAACTCTGGCAGTTCTATGCAGAGTGAGTGATCGCAGAGAGGAGGGGATTGCAACCTTCGCTCCTGGACACTGGCAAATGGAGAGACGCAGGTCTCAGAAAATTGTGGTCTCAGCTCGGGGGTGGCTAGTGGTAAATCCCTTAGGAGTCACTACACCTATGGTTGGGTGGAAACGAGCACCCCTCTTAGTAGTTGCTTCCATTGCTGAAGTATTTCTGATAAGTGTTTTTCTCATATTTCCCTATGAAATTTATATGCTGTCACATATGTTCATGAACTTGTGGAATTGTAAATGTTTCCTGTGAAGGAATTGTCTGTGCAATAACTGTTAATATGTAGTAGATGTTAGCTCATAGAACCGTGAAGTTGTAAATGTTTTCAGCATGAGAATGTCCGCACAGTGCTTGATATGAATGAGTTGATATATGCTTAACACAGAGGAAACCGTGCTCGACTTATGTTGATAAATGAATCTAATCATACCCAGTCGTTCTCGGGAAGCTGTCTCCCTTTATCTGCTTCCGGGAATGCCCCAGTAGGAATCTCTTCACAGAGATTTCCTCCTTGGAAAGGTTCACTAAGAACCCAGAACAAGGACTTGAATGCACAGGCATTATTAACCCTGCACGAGGAGGAACGATTCTATTAAGGTTCTAATATAGTAGTGTTGTGAGGAGTGACGAGTCGACGGATGAGATCTCGTTGGGTGAACCATAGTCATTCACGGACTTTAGATTGAAGAAAGTAACGCAGGCATTACATACCTTGCCCCTTTGTCGTCTATCATCGTGAGCAATGAGAGATTGGGATCGTAAACCCCAAGACCCAAAAGAATGAGTCTAGACCGTTAGATCTCAGTCCAAATTACCCGTCAGTCGTTGGATCTAGGGAAGCTGTGTAGGGGTTAAGCGCAGGGGTAGGCGCACGAGGAAGTGATCTGAACCATCAGATCTGGAGTAGAAATCCCGTAAATCGTTGGATCGGGAAGGGTTACATGGAGTATAGCCTCTGGAAGGGAAGCGTGTAGGAGAAGTGATCTGAACCATCAGATCTTAGATCATAGTCCCGACAGCTGTAAGATCTCGAGAAGTTGCACCGGAGTTAAACCCTAGTGTGCAGAGGAAGAGTCATAGCCGTTGATCTCGGAAGGACACATGTCAACATCCCAGAGAAGTCGTTGGGATAATAGGGTCATCGGGGTTTTGTTGAGTCTGATAATCGAGGCCTTGTGGTTCTCGAAATCCTGAGAGTGAATCCTAGCCGTTGATCTCGGCAGGACACGTGTCGGCGTTCTAGGAGGCATCGGGATTTCACTCATCGGAGAATTTAGGGGTGTGGAACCGTTGCAATATGAAATCGCGATCTGCGATTTCCCGATAAGATCTGAGCCGTTCAAACCGCAGGGATAAGTGGCAGAGGATCCCGAAGAGTCAGAGATCGGGGAATCGGGGTTCCCGAAGACAAGAGATTCGTGCACAAGGGAATCGCGATACACGATTCTCTGATACAATCAGGACCGTCCATCATTGGAGGGATGCGTGTCCATGGATCTAAAATATTCGAGGTTTGGCATATCATAGTTTTCGAATACAAAGAATTATTTCCATACAGAATCATGATCCACGAAACCCCGGTGAGTGGGAGCTAGCTGTCAGCACAGCAGCGGAGAAGGACGGAGCTGTAAGAAGGACACGTGTCAAGCATCCGGAGAGAGTCAGGAATCGGGATATTGTGGGTCCCGTGGATGTGTGTCTTGTGACATGGGAAACCCCGTAGTCGACGGGGATAAGGTAGTGGTCACGGAGATGGACATGTGGACTAGGGGCTAAGCCAGTGGGGCTAGTGCGACCAGAAAGGTGCGTCACGAATCGGGAAATTGCGAGTCTCGGGGACATGTGAATTGTGTCATCACAAATATCGAAATCCCGATGGGAGGTTATACGGCGGTGGTCCTATGATAAGTGGTCACATGGGCTATTGTATAGCCTAGAGGGCTATTGCATTAGGGGCATATCTGGGATCGGAGAATCGTGAGTTCTGAGGACTCGTGAATTACGACATCAGAAATCCCGAAACTTCGATAGAAGTAGCCCCGAAAGAAGGCAAGACCACGGTCTTAAAGGCAGTAAACCACCGGCTTGGCCTGGGGAGCTAATGCGTAAGGAGCACATCGGAAATTCGGAGGATCGCGAGTCATGGGGGTGAATAATATTTGACATTAGAAACCCCGAATCTCGATATTGAACCAGGGGTTGGCATTTCTCTAATGCAGGTTTGTAGGGGCTTAGACCAAAATTTTTAAATTATGATAGTGGGTGTGTGACATGTGGCTTCCAGAGGGGATCCACTTTTGCTACACCATGACAGCCGCAGCCTCAGCAGTGGACGCCTTATCGAGGACCACCGCAACAACAACAATTTCACCCGCAGCAGCAACAGTTTAGGCCTGTTCAGCAGAACAGACCAGGTTTCCAGGCCAGTGGGCCTTCCTCTTCTACTTTGGGTACCAGGACTACTGGGCTGAAGAAGGGGTGTTGGACATGTGGGGAGCCACACTACCAATGCTAATGTCCTATGGAGAGGACCAGAGGATCCGGATCAGCTGGACCCACTATAGTGGGAGATATGGGCAAGGCCCATCAGATTCATGCCACGGTGAATAACCACCAGGCAGAGCTCCAGTCGACTGTGCTCGAGACGACAAGTACTATCGCTGACCAGACACTTAGTATTTTGATAGACCCAGGAGCTATTGAGAGTTTCATTTCTGGTGCAATGCTAAAAATGATTAAGGTCAAGGCAGTCGAACAGGACGAGTTTAGCTTCGTGGAGATGGCTTCGGGAGCCAAACAGAAGGTCGGAGGAAAGGTTACGGGCTGTGCCCTTAACCTGGGAGAGCTTGTCACGAGGTCCAACTTGTATGTCACGATCTTAGGATCTTATGATGTCATGATTGGTATGGATTGGTTGGAATCGCATGAGGCGATACTCAACTGTAAGACGAAACGGTTGATCTTGGTAGATGATGAAGGACATAGACGGGTGATTGTAGGACGGAACCAGGGAGTATCCCTGAGGTTCGTCTCTTCCTTACAGTTACGGAAGAGTATGCACAAGGGGTACAAGATTTATGCGATCCTTGCACTAAACAAAAAGGGAGTAGCAGAAGGTCTAGAACACCTTCTGGTGGTGAAGGAGTTTGCGGACGTATTTCCAGAGGAGTTGCCTGGTATGCCGCCAGAAAGAGAATTGGAGTTTACTATAGACCTGAAATCGGGGACCGAACCGATAGAAAGAACTCCTTATCGGATGTCGACCCCAGAGTTGCAAGAGTTGAAAATGCAACTAAAGGAGTTGTTGGACCTGGGACTGATACACCCTAGTGTGTCACCGTGGGGTGCACCAGTTATTTTCATTCGAAAAAAGGACGGATTGTGGAGGCTTTGCATTGACTACCGTCAACTGAACAAGGCTACGATCAAGAATCAATATCCCTTACCAAGAATTGATGATCTGTTCGATCAAATGAAGGGTGCGACGGTGTTCTCCAAGATCAATTTGCGATCAGGGTATCACCAGTTACAGATCAAGGAGGATGACATCCCTAAGACCGCCTTTAAGACGAGATTTGGACATTACGAATTTACTGTTTTACCATTTGGACTAACAAATGCCCTAGGGGTATTTATGAGCTTGATGAACGGGGTGTTCTGTGAGTACTTGGACAAGTTCATCCAAGTATTCATTGACGATATTTTGATCTACTCTCGGATGATGGAGGAGCATGACGAGCACTTGTGCTTGGTACTACAGTGTTTGCGAGAGCACAAATTGTATGGGAAGTTGTCCAAATTCTCTTTTTATCAATCAAGGATTCACTACTTAGGGCATGTCATCTCCGGCGAAGGCATCGTCGTGGATCCAACAAAGGTTGAGGCTATTATGGAATGGCCTGCACCAACGACTATCACATAAGTGCATAGTTTTATGGGTTTAGCCGGATACTATCGACAGTTTGTCGAGGGATTTTCGAAGATAGCAAGTCCAATCACGAAATTGCAGAAGAAAAACAAGAAGTTTGTTTGGACTGAGAAATGCGCGGAAGCATCTTAAAGGCTTAAGGAGTTGTTGACAACAGCGTTGATACTAAAGGTCCCTGACATGGATGTAGACTTCTTGGTATGCACTGACGCATCCAAAGAAGGTTTAGGCGGAGTCTTGATGCAAGACGGACGAGTGATTGCTTACATTTCGAGAAAACTGAGAAGGCATGAGGAGAATTACGCGACGCACGATTTGGAGTTATTAGCCATTGTTTATGCCTTGAAGGTTTGGAGACACTACCTTGTTGGACGAAAATTTGAATTAAAGACTGATCATTGTGGACTACAACACATTTTCACGCAAAGTGACCTGAACGCGCGACAACGGCGTTTGTCAAAATTGCTTAGCGAGTATGACTTCGAGATTACTTACATAAAGGGGACAGTGAACCGAGTAGCTGATGCTTTGAGTCAAAGACCACGCATATTTTTGGTGATGCCTCTTCAGATGAACCTACGTGAGAAGATTCTCTCTTTACAGCGTGATGAACACTGGTACAAAGAAGTCGATGATTTTATCGGAAAAAACACAATGATGGTACCACGATATGAGGGGTATTCATTTGATAATGATGGTTTATTGAGGTTTAGAGGTCGGATTTACGTACCGCCAAATGACGAGTTGAGGATGTTGATCCCGAGTTAGGCTCATAGAGCAGTTTACATGGCTCACCCAGGAGTTACGAAGATGAGGGCAGACCTTAAACCCTTATTCTTCTAGAAGGGAATGAAGGCCAACATAGTCAAATTTGTGGCTAGATTTCTCGAGTGTCAACAGGTAAAGGCTGAACATAGACACCCGACAGGATTACTTCAACCACATGCCATTCTGGAATCAAAATGGGAAGTTATTTCAATGGATTTTATTGTTGGATTGCCACTGACGGCAAGGAGACACGACTCGATTTTTGTAGTAGTAGACACTCTGACGAAAAGTGCTCACTTTATTCCAGTGTGTACGACGTATCAGGCACCTGACATAGCGAGAGTTTTCATCAGTGAGATTTTAAGGCTGCATGGTGTGCCTAAGAGGATTATATCCGATTGAGGATCGGTGTTTATTGGACGATTTTGGACGAGTTTCCAAGAGGCCTTGGGAACCCAACTTAACTTTAGTACTGCATATCACCCAGAGACTGACAGACAGATGGAACGAACGAACCAAACCTTGGAAGATATGTTACACATGTACGTGATGGACCAACAAAAATGTTGGGAGGAATTCTTGCCTCTAGTAGAGTTCTCCTATAACAACAGTTACCAGAGCACCATTAAGATGGCGCCTTTTGAGTTCCTTTATGGGCGACCATGTCAGACGCCCTTGAGTTGGGATCAGCTTGAGGATAGGGTCCTGGTGGGACCAGAAGCGATCCAAGAAATGGAAGAGTAGATGCAAACCATAAGACAAAGGATAAAAGAAGCATAGGATCGATAGAAGAGTTATGCCGATGCGCACCGAGTTGACCGTAGTTACGAGGTCGGCGATCGAGTCTTCTTGCGGGTTAAACCACATAAGAGTTTGATCAAGTTTGGAAAGGGAGCTAAACTCTCTCCTAGGTTCATGGGACCTTTCAAGATTGTGGAGAGAAAGGGGCCCGTGGCCTATCGACTAGCCTTGCCTGATTCTTTGAGGCGTATGCACGATGTTTTTCATGTATCTGTTTTGAGACATTATATTAGTGATCCTACACATGTGATTGACATGAGTTCCTTGCAGGTGTTGGACGAGGGAGCGCTCACGGCTGAGCTATTCCTCATTTTAGATCATCATGTTAAACAGTTACGACGTCGAACGATAGATCAGGTCAAGGTCCAGTGGGACAGTTATAGTCCGCACTCGGCGACCTGGGAGGATGCATATGATATGCGCTAGCAGTTTCCATTTTTGTTTGATAGATAGACTTATGATACTATGATACTATTATTTTGACATTTATAATGAGAAACTTCAGGACGAAGTTTAGACCAAGAGGGGGTGTATGTAACATCCCGCTTGGGCGCACTGAGAAAACCTATTATTTGAGGAAACTTGCTCGCAAGTGATCTGGACTTTTCTGATGTTAAAACATTTATACTCGATTATGATGCGTTATGATAGATGACATGATGTTTTACTATTGTTGTATACAGGTGCTATTGACTCAGTTTATTGGAGTGTGCAGGGTTTTGACCTGGAGGATGCAGAGGTATCGACGGAACCCTTGGACTCCAAATTGAGTCAGGGAGTGTGATATTGAGTTGATTTATTTACCATGATATGATATTGATTTGATGATATGTTGTTGACATGTTCTGACATGATGGTTGATGATGCAGGCTGACGATATCTTTCCAACCAGACTCACATATGGAGTAAAGGGGCCACACACGATTTCCATAGAGGTTGAGGGAGAGGTGTGGACAGCAGCCCTGCCACAGCCTGCTAGCACTCCTGCCGTGGCTCAAACTGTAGGTTAATGATTACCTAGTTCGAGAGGATCCACGATGTCGTGAGGGAAGACTACGACAGTCACTCACGATGATTCTAAGGGGTGCACAATAAGGTGGGGGCCTTATTCCTTAGAGCCCTTAGTCTCCCACAAGTTCACCTAGCAGAGTGTTGACTCCAGGGGTTATAGATGTCTACCAAATAGTAAAGTCGGCGAGTGGCACCCTTGGAGCACGTGGTGCATCTTGAAGGGCACGTTGCGCAACCGAAAGAAACAAGGCGAGTGGCACCCTTGGAGCACGTGGTGCATCGTGAAGGGCACGTCGTGCAATAGAAAGAACCAAGGTGAGTGGCACCCTTGGAGCACGTAGTGCGTCCTGAAGGGCACGTCGCATTGATGATGATGTTGAGACAAACCTAGATGACCCTAAGGCCTTAACACCTGATGAAATTCCTAAGATGACTCCCCTAATTAATTGTCACCTAGTTCAAATCTGAACCTAATTTAAAACACCTCTAAGATAAAATTTTGACCCTCCAAATTAAGAGAAGACCCTCCAAAAATAAACTTACAGATGTAAACTAAAACCCTCCTAAGTGTTAGTTAAAGACTTCTTAAAATTAAAGGGGGTAAAGTAATGAGGGAGATAAAATAAGTGAAACCCATGGCTTTTAAATTATAAAGAATAATTAAAATTATTAAAGTGTGGGAGTATAACAGTTAGGATTTTAGAAATACAATGAAAGGTTTAATAGGTGCATTTATCTTTTTGGGTTAAAAAAAAAATAATAAAGGAAAGGAACCATTAATAGAAATAAGAAAACTTGTAATAAAGGAAAATTAATAAAGTAAAGTAGGGGACATAGGGTAAAAAGCAAAAAAGAATCAACAGTTAAGGAGTTACTAAAAATCAACAACTTCATTTTAGGAAAGTTATTAAAAGCATGAGAGGGGATCTAGGGACACTAGGAGTAATTTTAGGAGCAACTATAGAGGGGGTGAGGGAAATGAGTCTTTTATGTAAATTAAAGAAAACAATTTTGGAGAAACATGGGGGATGATTGACACTTGGACGACATAGAATTTTTAGAGGTTTGTCATAAAAAATTAAATTAATAATGATTTAGGGAAAGTAGGTGGGTCTAAAATTTCTATAAAAGAAGGAGAAAAGGAGGACGAAGGGGCGAACAACTAGCGTAAAGTTACGCTGCCGGATTGTGGCTTGACTGTTTGCTTGTGAGGAGTTGGGAATTTCTCAGTTGTATTGGAGTGGTAGCTCAGCCTTGGCGGCGAGATGAGAAGCTAGTCTTATATCTGGTTCTTGTGTGGCCCCTTTGCGGATCGGGGGGCTAAGGGGGAAGCAGAGTACCCCTAGCGATTGGCTGGGAGGTACCGGTGAGCTTTCTGTGGTTGGAAATCAGGAGCAGCAAGGAGTGTGGGACATCAATCGAGGCATGGACTTCAATCAAGGCGGTCGAAGGGGAAAAAGGTACGCGCTTTATTTGGTAGTAGAATGCTTGGATGTAATTCTTTGCTGTAATATTGTTGTTGTATATATTTTTCATTCATCGCTCTGGACTGTATAAAATCAATTCTACTGTAACTCTAGTCTGTATAAAATCATTCTGCTGCAATTCTGGACCGTGCAAATTTAATGATGGTGCGGGAATGTGTAATTTTTAATAGTTGTTGTTCTGGAATTTTGACTGTGGGTTGTTTTTGGGGCAATCAATTCTGTGGACGTTCTCTTTATATACTGTGGGATTTCCATGGTGGGCAATTCATTTTATAAAATTATCGTCATGTCTTTTAAATTTCCTGTCATTCATTTTCTTAAACTACTGTCATTTCATTGGTGTCTCCTGGCAATCCATTTTATCTCTGGAAAATCGTTCTAACCTGGCAATTCATTTTACCTCTGGCAATTTGTTTTATCTTCTGGCAAATCATTTTCCCCTGGCAGTTCATTTTACCTCTGGCAATTTGTTTTGTCTTCTGGCAATTCATTTATCCTCTGGCAATTTGTTTTATCTTCTGGCAAATCGTTTTCCCCTGGCAGTGCATTTTACCTCTGGCAATTTGTTTTGTCTTCTGGCAATTCATTTATCCTCTAGCAATGCGTTTTAATGGGCATTTCAATGAATCGCGTTTTAATGGTGTACCTCTGTATGCATGGGCTGTGTTTAATGGTCTGTGCATTTACCTTCTCAGTGATTTTATGTCGGAGGGCGCATTGATGCATACATTTCATTTTTATTTATTGGGGTCTGCGTTCTCCTTCATAACTGGCATAATCACATTTCGTTTTTAATTATTGGGGTCTGCGTTCTCATACAGAACTGGCATCATCACATTTCATTTTTAATTATTGGGGTCTAAGTTCTCCTTCAGAACTGGCATCATCACATTTTGTTTTTAATTATTGGGGTCTGTGTTCTCATACAGAACTGGCATCATCACATTTCATTTTTAATTATTGGGGTCTGCGTTCTCATACAGAACTGGCATCATCACATTTCTTTTTTAATTATTGGGGTCTGCGTTCTCATTCAGAACGGGCATCCTTACATTTCGTTTTTATTTATTGGGGTCTGCATTTTCTTTCAGATTGGGCATTGATTACATTTGCGATTTGTTTTATTTTGGGTCTGCGTCCTCATTCATGGGCGTAAATTTAGTTGTGTTTTTCCTTTTGGGGGTCTGTGTTTTTCTATTCTTTAATGCTTGTTGCGTATTAATGACATTCTTATTACTCCCCAAGATATGTTGCATAGTAATGATATGATCTAGAGTGCCTCCTTTCTAGAACAAACAGTTTAAAAATCCTCTTCAATACTTTTACCTTCCCTGTATTTCCTTATCCACATCATCATTTCTACCTCTTTCCATACCTCCTTGGTAAATGAAAATTCCAAGATGATATGATATATAATTTATTCTGCATGATGACATTGGCTCCACCATCTTGGCCCAATGAAATTCCTTTTGAATTACCTACCATCTAGGTTCCTGATCGTATAGAAATAACCACAACAAGATTTTTTTTTTGTAGGAAAATTTGATTTCCAAATTATTTTCTGCAACAGAAAGATGGTCTTCTCTTCCTCCCTCTACCAATTATTTGTAGCCTGTTATAGGAACTAAATATCAACAAGATGCAGCGACAAAATCAAATGGTCCTCCTCATATTGAGTCTATTATTGTAGTCCTTAAGGATGTCTATGTACTTATTTCATAACTCTCCATATTCTTCCTCAAATCCTATCTCTTCCCAAGATAACTGTCATGACCATAACGTTTACTTTTGTTATCTACTGCCATATAGTTAATGGAATGATATTGTTATTTAATTGTTTGTTAATTGATAATTATTCAATTGGTATACACTGCAATGCTGAATAAATTGCACTTTTAACTATTTACTTGCATTATGGTAGCATTACTACCGTTGGGTTGTTTTAATCGCCATTACTATAGGGTAGTAACATCGTGGGTTAAATGTCACCGATATTATGTAATTGATGTTAATTCTATATGTCTACCCTTATAATTATGGGTATGTATAAGTATTTTCATTTAATATTGTTATTTGTCATTGTCACATCTTGTCCTTGTCATTTTAGAGATTGTATTATTATATATTGCCATTTCTAAATATGATCTTATTTGTAATTTTTCAATTATGATGTTACTTGTAAATAGGCTGTTATTTCTAAGTATGATTTGTATATTGTTAATTTCAATTATGAGGTTACTTGGAATATGTAATTGATGTTAATTCTATATATTGAACTTTTTAATTATGGATATTTACCAGTATTGTTAGTTAATATTGATATATTTCATTTTCAAATCTTGTCCCTTGTCATTTTAGAGATTGTATCATTATACATGGCCATTTCTAAATATGATCTTATTTGTAATTGTTCAACTATGATGTACTTATAATTAGAATGTTATTTCTAGGTATGATGTTATATTGTTAATTTCAAATATGATTTTACTTGGAAATATGATGTTATTGCATTATTATTGGAACCTATGATCATAGATGATGTCGAATTGAGAGCTCCTCATGTTTATTGAATTGTTTTATCTTGTAAGGTCATTGAAATTTTGGGGATGTAGCATATAAGAGGTATTGTAATTATATAATCATGGTCCGGATAGGTGATATAAATGGAAGGTGTTTAATAATTCATGGCAGTGTTATTGTAAATTCTACTGTTATTAATAAACATTTACAGTTTAATAATCTTGATTAAGTACACTAGGATTTCTGAGTCTGTAATGAGGGTGTTGGTTCTTGTAGACAAAGTTGTGCTTGGTTGACAAACCCTCCCGACGTTGGAACTGTTGTCGGGTGGGATGTAGACACCCCCCTGGTAGCCTTAGGAGACATGTCAGTGGGTGTGATTTTTCTATGTAAGGAATCCAGTGCCGTATCAAGAGTCTTGGGCCCTTTAAAGGCAGGGTTTCCACTCTTGTGACACACCTGACAGAGATTACTAGTTTCTGCCTGAGCAATCGGCTAGGAGCCTGTCTAATATTCTTTTGAGAAGACATAAGACTAAAAGCCCTTCTTTTCTGTGCAGAAATAGTAAACTCTACTGTTGGATTCTTCCATCTATGACCGTACTGTACTTAACACCTGGTGTCGTTTTCTACTTACAGTTGCTAGTTGTACGCCTTATGTTTAGGGGCGTTTATTGCTTGTTGTCACTGTGATATGTCAGGGTTGTCTTGTTGTATTCTTCTTGCTTGCGTCTTGTTCTAGGTCGGGTTACTAGTTTCTGCCTGAGCAGTCGGCTAGGAGCCTGTCTAATCTTCTTTCGAGAAGACATAAGACTAAACGCCCTTCTTTCCTGTGAAGAAATAGTAACCCTAACACCCTAGATTCTTCCCTCTGTGTTCTTACTGTGCACCCCCAGCATGTCTTAATGTTTTTGTTATGCGTCTTACGCCTATGGTCGTATATTGTTGCAGTTACTCGTTGTGTGCCTTCAGTCTTCTTGTGCTAAACATCGTGGTTGCATCTTGTTGGTTGTCAAGTGGTGACGTAGAGTCAAGTATGTTTGTCACTTCTACACGCGCGCACACACCTTAACCAAAAAAAAATTTGCACTTGTTCTCAGAGTTGTTGTCGTAATGAGGAGGACGTTACAGGATTCAATATCAAATTTAACATCTACATCTAATTAAAAAAAATATTTTTTGAAGTTTTTTTTTTAATTAAATTGTTTTTTGATATAAACATTTTATGTTTCACAATTATTATATATTTAATTATTCACAATGTTAATTTATATTTAATTTAACAAAAAATTTAATATAGATGTAATGCTTTATAAATATTTTAAGTGTCGCAATTATTTTAT
>ML778043.1:503107-520193 GCA_009831015.1 Picea engelmannii
TTGTAAATCTTATCTAAAATAAATATAGAAGTTATTTTTTGAATAAAGTTCACAAATCTCCATATTAAGTCATTCTTCCAATGAAATACTTATCTCATTGTGGATAAAGTCTCAAATCCTTGTGGATAAGGTCCCAAATCCTTGAGGTGAAATTTTCCTTATGGATAAGGTCTCAAATCCTTGAGGTGAAATTGTCCTTGTGGATAAGGTCCCAAATCCTTGAGGTGAAATTTTCATCCCAAGTGATGTTATTGTGTTCTTGGTAAAACAAATTGTGTGTTAGAGTTAGATAATAATCTGAAAATAAATATAGAACTATGTATGAAGATAATTCACAAATCTCCATGTATTAAGTCATTCTTTCAAAGAAATACTTATCTCCTTGTGGATAAAGTCCAAAATCCTTCCGGACATTCTCCTTGTGGATAAAGTCCAAAACCCTTAGATGTAATTCTCATCCCAGGTGTTGTTATTTGATCATATTTACACATCAATAAAATACTGATCTCCTCAGCAGTTAAATACTTCTCATCTTCTTCTGCAGTGGCCATATAATCAAATTTCACAACACCCTTTCAAACTAAAGGACTCATAAATCTCCATATTAAACAATTCTTCCAAAAAACTACTTATTATCTAAAAAAGTTCACAAATATCCATTTTAAATACCATTCTTCCAAAAAATACTTATCTTCTCTTTCTTCGATGGAATAGATGTTCTCATATAATACTACGCCATTCTTGGACAAGAAAGCAAGGACTGCAATCGAGGAAAATTTAGTAACTTTCTCTTTTCTGATGTGGGATAGAATCTGTTCTCAAATATTCAGACATATTCAAGTTCAAAATTAGGTGCTCATCATGATATAACCTTAAATAAGTTTGAGTGTACACCATTTAAGACAATGAAAAACTTATCTAGGGGTTATATATAATTCAAAATAATTGAGGAAAGGCAAAACTATAAATTTGAGAAAACAAAAATTTGATAAAAGTCAAGAACGTACATTTATGAATCATCCTAAATAGACACATCCTTTCCTAATATGGGTGCTTACTCAATCCCAATCTCTCTTCTGAACACACTCTCATGTACTCTCTTCTCCACATTATCCTATATAACACATTTCAAATTTGAAAATTTAATAAATTATATTCAAATGATTATATAACACATTAAATTTAAATGATTTTAAGACATTAAATGATACCTGTGAACTTCCACCCGCTTCAAACTCTCCCAATGAGAATTGAGACAAGACAGCCCAAGTACTAGGAGATGGAATAGATGGAATAGAGAGTTGTGAACAACACAACTAAGAACTAAATCTAGGATTCAATGTGTTCATAATTATACAAAATTATAAATGTTGTTGATCTCTTATTCAAAAGAGTGGATATTGAACAACTATTAGAAAAAACATTCTCGATTCAATCCATCCAAATTCAAACTTGTCAAATCAAGTTCCCTAACGACTGGAGATTCATTTAACATATCTCCAAACTACTATTAATGGCAAGAATAAATCGATTATTTCTATAGAGACAAGGATATCTAAATCTAGAACTCAAAGTAAAATATCATAAAATGCATCAAAATTTTCCTAAATAGATCACATACCAATCTGCGATTTGGGTCATCATTTTGAATGATCTTCTTCCAACCATCCTGACAAAATTTGTCATACTCCAAAATGTCTTCTGCTGACATTACATCTAAGTCTGCATCTATTTTATCAACAAATGTGGCCTGGGAATTGGCTTCTGCTCACTTATGCTTCATGCCAACATCAACACCATAAAACATAGCTTCCAAATTTTCCCCAATATTAGTCCTGGCCTCTTTGCCAACTTCTGATGTAGACTGGAACTCTGAAAGTGATGAAAATGCCCCTTTTGGGCAAGGTACTAAAGGTTGTGGAGGCCTCGACGATGTCGCACTTCGATATGCCCCTTTACGATCATATGTATGTTCTTTACCAGTCCCATAATATTTGGATGGTAGACTAGTATAATCTGGGTGCATGTGCAAGAAAAACTTCGTAAAAAAGTGTCTTGCAAAATAGTGTGGAACCTCATTGTTCCATGACAATTTCCCATATGTGACCAAAAATCTGTTATACAGATGTCCGACAAAGTCAGGGTGCTTAAAATATTGCACCTTCAACATTTTCCGCTTTAGGACCTCTTTGAAATTGAACATGGAGATGGCGTATTCTTTTGAAACTCTATTTTTTATTGTCTCCCATTTATTAGGACCTTTGACTTTCACCACCTCATTAGATCGACAAAACTGTCAGTGGTTGACCCCATCTTCTGATATGCATCCATAAAGTTTTTCAGTGAATGAAAAACAATTTCCAAACTTTGTTTTCTCTCCAAAGGAAGTTCCAAGACCGCTAAATCATTTTCCAACCTCTTTTTAACACTTGAGCATTGCTCAAGCATCATTGCTTCAGTATTCCCTTCCCAGGGAAGTTCATCGCCAAATTCTGAAGGATAGGTGGATGTTGGCATGTAATCGTCTGTTTCTTCATAATGCGACCTCCTAAATCCACCTTTACCCTCTGCACCGACATTTGAATATTCGTGACAACCACTCTCATTGTCTCCCCTTTCTCTAAATTGATTTCCTACACACACATTTGAAAGTAACTTCAATATTTAACCTCACATAAATTTAAATACAACAAAATTCAACAAAAATAAACAAAATTTAAGAAACTTACCAGAAATATTCTCTTGTCCACAGCTATTCCCTACATTCTTAGGTGTAGGAGTGTTGATGCGCAACCTATCTAAGAAGGATACATCCATAACACTAGTTTGAGCAGGTTCTGCAGTTGATCTATTTATAGACTCAATTGAAAATCTCCTCTGACGAGATTGTTGGTGCTCACTCAGAGTCTCAGTTGAAGAAGGAGTTATTGTTCTTCCTTTTTTGAGAATACCTAGAGCGTTTTCGAGGAATGTTTGCATGATCTCGTATTGAAATCACTCCGCAATATCTATCCACAATGCAGAGTTTATAAAAAAAAATCCAAAGATGTACACAAGTTCAAGCAATTAAAAACGCAGAGATAAATCAAAGTTTTAAAAAATCAAACCACAAAGGTACTCACTCATTAGAAGGCACAAATACTAGTCATTTAGCCATGAATCAATCAACTAAAAGATAAGTAAGGGGTCCATAGACAACATGGTAGATTCTTATCCTTCACTCATCATCCATGCAAAGAAAAGCAAGGCATTTGAATCTATAGGTCTTTAAACACCGAAGTGATGACCATCGATTCGGCTCCTGGATGACTACTTAGGCATAGACTGATGACTAAAGGGATAAGTGACAGAAGATAAAGCCACAAACTTTTCACAATAATCAATAAAAACCACACATAGAAGTCATTGAAATCGGAAGTTGGGTTCACCAAGGGACTATCATTCCAGTGAGAGGTTTATCATTTAAAATCCACATCAAAGAAAAAGACGCAAAAACTAAACATTCATCCATGAATTAATCAACTAAACGATAAGTAAGGGGTCCATAGATAGCATGGCAAATTCTTATCCTTCACTCATCATCCATGCATAGAAAAGCAAGGCATTTGAATCTATAGGTCTTTAAACACCGAAGTGATGACCGTCGATTTGGCTTCTGGCCGACTACTTAGGCATAGACTGATGACTAAAGGGATAAGTGACAGAAGATAAAACCACAATCTTTTCACAATAATAAAAAAAACCCACACATAAAAGTCATTGAAATCAGAAGTTGGGTTCACCAAGGGACTGTCATTCCACTGAGAAGTTTATCATTCACAATCCACATCAAAGAAGAAGATGAAAAAACTAAACATTCAACCATGAATCAATCAACTAAAAGATAAGTAAGGGTTCCATAGACAACATGGAAGATTCTTATCCTTCACTCATCATCCACTCACATAAAAGCAGGGCATTTGAATCTATAGGTATTTAAACACCGAAGTGACGACCGTTGATTCGGCTCCTAGCCAACTGCTCAGGCAAGGAATGATGACTAAAGGGATAAGGGATAGAAGATAAAACATCATATCCCTAATAAATACTGAGAAAATTCAAAAGTTTTTATAATTTATAATCTTATAATTAATATCATACAACCTAAGAAAACACATAAACCTACTAGAGATGAAACCCTAAAAACAAAAAATATAAAAAACAAAAACAATCTTAAGAAGAAATAATAGAAGGGGAAACAAGAAAATAAGAAAGAAAACAAATGAAAACCATAAACAACACAAAATCTAAGAAAACAGACAAACTTGCAAGAGATGAAACCCTAAAAACAAAAAATGTTAAAAATAAAAACAATATTAAGAAGAAATAACAGAAGGGGGAAATAATAAAAGAAGAAAGAAAACAAATAAAAAACACAAACAACAAAACCAGATGAAAAGATAAGATGACCGATAAAAATAAAAAAAAACAAGGAGAAAGAACCAAGGAAAAAACCAACAAAGGACAATAGCACCAGAAGAAAAAGTAGTCAAGACAAACAACATAGGAAGGAGGGAGAGAAAGAGACGAGACAAAATATGTTCAAACTACCTGGTTCTTGTATGGAATATCAACGAAAGCCAGTTTTCACTTCTCTAGACCCCCATTCCTATTAAGGTTTTTAGAGTGTATAATGATTTCAATAGCTCATCTAATTCTATGCTTGAAGTGGTGATCTTCTTTGGCCAAGATTTTGGTGTCTTGGATTGCTTGACTAATGTTGAGGTGTGTGTGAGCCCATTCTTAATATTAGCTTCATGCTCTTTAATCCTTATTTGAAATGATCACCTAGTTTTCTTGATGTAGTGTTTGCCACAAATGTATTCTACCTTATATACCAATTATACTAACATTGGTCCATGGTATCCTTCACTGATATCATCTTTTATCTAATGGTTTCAAGGGGTTTAAAAGTGGCGATGATATCCTTTTTTATTAGAACCTTGGTGACCCTATTGGTGACCCCTTTGATGTAAGGAAGGTGGGGTATCTGACTCAGTTGATTTTCTCTAGAACGAGGCTCACCTCTTGTCCTAACCATGGATTTTCTTATTGTAGTAGTGATATCCTCATTCATATAACCCATTCTCTTGAAAACCTTGGCAAGGTGATCTTTTTCCTATTCAAGGTGGTCTTCGTCAAAGATACTAATGGCTCTCAATGCTAGGATGTTTTGAACTCCTATATTTTAGGTGGGATGGTGATAATATTTTGCATGAAAATAACTATCTATATGAGTTTTATTCTTGTATACTTCATGCACATGGTTCCCATATTGATTCTTTTGAATTATTACATCCAAAATGGGATGTTATTATTCTCCTCCAATCCCATAGTGAACTTAATGTCCTTTGAGATACAACTAAGGTTCTCAAAGAATTTGTTCAACTCTTATTTTATGCAAGGCCATATCACATTAGTATCATCTACATAACTTTTACATCTCTTGGGATTCATGGGGTATAATTCCAATACTATTCTTTCAAAATTTTCCATAAAAATGTTGGCCACCATAGAGGACCCATTGCAATACCACGGAAATATGTTGAGGAAATATTGCAACTAGATTTAATATACACAAATATAAATTTGTCAAGACTCATATTAATGTAGGTGTAAAGTTATCTTTGGAACAATGTCCCAAGACAGAAGAAGAGGTAGAGTACACGTCTTATGTTCTTATACAAGTTTTTTTGAAATTTTTATGTATGCCATTGTCTATACTAGACTGGACACTACCCATGCATTGGGAGGTTTGAGCAAATACATGTCAAAAATAGGGAAGGAAAATTTAACTATTTTAAAGAAGGGTGTCATATTTTTATGGAAGTTTAGATTATTCAATTTTCTACCAAGGAAGACCTATACCAAACATTGTGATAGACATACAAGGTATTGTCGATGCAAACTAAGCTAGAGATCATGATTGAAGAAGGTATATAAGTGGTTATTTATTTAACCTATTTGATAAAGGATTTAACTAATATATGAGCAAGGGGTAGACTGTAGTTGTAGTTGAGTATATGAAAACCACTCATGACTTATGCATTGGTCGTTTTTTTATGATTTTCATCATGCTTTTTTTTCCATTGTAATCTAATGCCTCTTGGTGGATTAGAGTTTAGTGATCATTGTGGAATACCTAAATATTGTTTTGATGTGGCCTCAATTTTTTACTTTCATGGCCCATATTTCGCTTAGCTTCAATACATTTTTCCTCCAAGGATCAAGACCTTCCAAAAAAATTTATCATTTTTATGACCTATTTATATATTTTGACTCATGCTATGTAATCAAACAAAATTTACTCAATCTCAAGTAGGATGTGATATAATATTGATTTAAATTTTTAATTTGTATGGTTATCATGTAATTTTCATTCTTGAGATAATGTGGTTTACAAACAAGAATTTAGTACAATCTTGAATAATGTATTTGACAGATATGACAAGACGACCCTATTTAGTCATTACCATAGACCCACCAAATGAATGAATGAGATATCCAAGGTATCTTGTCTTCTCATAACCTTTAGGATTTCCATCACTTAAAGGTAGCAATAAAGACCCTAGTCAGTCATATCTCCTTCTAATCCCAAGATTTGAATTGACAAAGAAGGAAACAATGCCCTTGAAACAACATGCCAAATATTATGAAATTAAGGGACAACTCCCACTAATCAAGGAATTGATTGAATTTCTAGATATGACTCTTCTCAAGCATAAATAGAGGCATAGTTGATAGAATAGGATTGTCAATATTGTTATTTCATTTTCCTTGTTGCTATTCAAGCTATTTTTGATTGTAGTAAAGAGGCAATTTTATGTCATCATGTTCTAAGACATATTTTGAATAAAAGAAGCATACTTTATTGAAGTTCTAAGTATTTGAGTGTTTCCAAGGGTTTTAGGAATTTCCTTGAGTAGTGTCCACTAAAGGAAATGGTGTAGGAACCCTCTTTCTTTACATCTCATGTCTTTGAATTTATGTTTTAGAGTAGATAAATTTTTGTAGAAAAAAATTATTAGTTTACATCATTTCATTTTCTAACAGTATTTGCATTTCCTATATTTTTTTTAGAAACAATTTCATTCCATGTATTTCTTTAGTTACTTTTAAATTATAATGTTTAGTACTTTGATGTGGATCCTATGAATTTTCTATATTTCTCTAATTACTTTTAAATTATAATGGTTTGTACTTTGATGCAAATCCTATGAATGTAATGCATGATAACTAGTGTTATAATGATTTACTAATCCACGAACACATTGATCAATAGTCCAAGGGATTTCATTTAATAAAATTTTCCTCGAAGAGGTTATGACCTTAGACCTTCATCTATATTGTACATATTTTCATAATGGATAGGGGCGAAATTCTTGGACTCAATTGCATAAAAGTAAATTAGAATGAACTATTAAAGTTGATCATTTTTCTTGCCACAATTTTTCATCAGAATTAGTAGTGCATATTTGATTTTTGTAATTTGCATACATAGTGCACAACACCTCATAAGTGCACATGACCTTTGGGTTGATAATTAAAGTGAAGCTAAGGGGTTCTTTATATCTTGCTACAATTATTTGAATCACAATTTTTTAGCGTTGTTTTCAGGGAGGTTACCAAAACATTTTGGTGTCATTGCTTGTTATCAAAATTAGGAAAAATATGGAATTTTTGAAAAAAAATGGCATACCTATTTAGATTTCTTGCATCGACTTAGAGAAAAATATGGAAGATTTATTCCAAAATATCATATTGTTGGTATATCTAAAGTAGGGACTAGTGGTCAAATACAACACCAAGGGGATTTTTAAAAGTTTTTGAAGTAGCTTGTTTAAGAGAATCCAACAAATGATTGAATAATTTTTTGAGTAGATTGAAGAATGAAAACACAATATTACATGGATTTTAATCAATCCTTTTTTTAGTCCGGGACTAAACATAGAGAGGAATATCCATCTTTGAACAGTACTTTAGAAGAAAGTGAGGAACAATCCAACATAAGGATAGTGATATCTTTCTTTTTCATATTGAGGTTCTCTATAGAACCAATGACTACACATCAAATTCTAAAAAGCGTGGGCTCTTTCTCTCCACACTAAAGGAATCCTCCTTGAGATGGTTCATGAAATTTGAAGGAAAAAACATCAGGGGTTCATATTAGATGAATAAGACCTTAATTGAAATATATATAGATTATTTCAAATCTAGAGATACTAGGGATTACAAATGGTGCAAAAGAGCTCAAAACTACACTTTAGATGATGCATCTCTTAAACTACTACCCCTCATAGGCATAAAATAAGACTTGACTGAGACCTTGAACCTCCTTGTAAATGGTGAAATATTTCAACTAACATATGAGAATATAAATGAAGTGTTCGATAATTACTCTAGGGATACAAGAAAGAAGGATAGGAGTTGTAGAAGTGTTCTCCTATAACTATCAAAATTTACAGGAACAAGTCTCACAAAGAGGAACAAGTTTCACAAAGTAGGAAAATGGAAGCTTACTAGAGGACATAAAAATTGACAGATTGCATTCATTAACTATGTAACTAGACACTTAAGGGAAATAAGAGAAATATGAAATATCCCTCATTATTTAATGCCCTAAGAGATGGCATAACCCCCCCTACCTCAATAGGTTCTGTGTGACCTCCTGGTCTTAGGATCGTTCTGATTTCTCCTCGAGCTGAAGCGACTCCTTTAGTCCCCTGCCGGAACCTTCAACGAATCATATCCATAGGTCCTTCCCCAAAACCTCCACCTGTGCGAACATGCACACGGTCCAATTCTTACCTGTGCGACGCTTCCAACACAACTGTAACCTTTTCCTGAAAAGTAATTTTGGGTTTCGGGACTTCCTGAATCCAGATGTCGAGAGTCTCTGCCTCCTCGATCCCACGATCACCAAAATGATGAAATTCCCAAATGGTTCTCAACGGTGATTATCCCCCTGGGCCATATCTCGGTCCATGTGACTGCTCTTCCCCGTAACCACAATCTACTTCAGGGTTTTCAAATACCAAGAGCCCTGACTCTTAGTCCTCAGGACAAATGAAGTGTCAACCTTTGAAATTCCGAAATCCTGATCCTGACTTTCTCCTCCAAATATTCGTCTCCCTGCTTCATCGTGTTTCACGATTTTGGGACTTCCAACGTCAAAACGTCTGGCCTCTAGTCCTCAGAACTTCCAAAGTTATGAACCTAGAAATACTGATCCCAAGTGTGACCACAGCCCTACTCCTCTCTTATGTTGTGTTTTGCGACTTTGGGGTTCTCAACACCCTATGCCCTGATTCCTTGTCTTTGAGACTTCCGAAATATCGAATACTGGTATGCCGAAATGTCGGCTTCCTTCTACGTCCCTTCAACGCTTTCGAGATTTTGTGTTTCATGATCTTGCGATGCAAGGTTACCTAGTCCTTGCTCCTTAGACTTCCCGGTACCCAAAATATTGAAGTACCAAACCAAAGGAAGAACAATGACTGTGATCCTCCCACATCCAATTGCTCAGATCCTTTTAGAATCTTGCGGGTCAAGAATCCCAAATTCTTTCCCTTTGCATTCCCCGATACCCGAAATGCCGAAATGGATTTTTTTTGGGACTCTCCTGATGCTACGATTGATGCCATGTGTCCTCCTGTTGGATGGTCATGATCCTTTTGGGACTTCGGAATCCATGATTTCATGAATTCTGTTGCGACCAACTCTTGGTCCTTCAACCTCTTGGTGTCTGAAATCCCGATGGCTCCTGATCTCGCCACGCATCCTCTGAAATGGATGCTCCCGATTCTTTCGGGACTTTGATGAGTCCTCTCCTCTGCTTATGAAAGGTTAACCCAAATTCATTTCCTCCCAGATTCGATGGTTGTCAGTCCGTGCACCAAGATCTGACGGCTCAGATCTGTTCTCTTCCTGCGCTCTCCTCCTGTTGTTGTCTGGACGTGCAACTTTGATGGTCTAGATCTTGTCCTCGGCCTAACCTGACGACAACTGTGCTCCCCCTTGTGAGCTTCTATTTCTTCCCGATACTTGGAATAATTCAACTTATCAAAGGCCTCGGCCTTTATTCATGCTATGAAGTCTCTAGTCATAGCTTTTGTATGCGTTCTAGAAAACGCTTTCCCTCTTGATCTTCCTCGAACTCAAACCCTCCAAAGGGTATTCTTTTGGCCTCTACAACCTCTCGGCTTATGGCATGTGCGTGAAAGCACAACTCCTCCTGAGCTTCTCTTCTCTGAAAACCTGCAAGGTTTCCTCGACCTTTGTGATTCCTTCAGGGTCTCTACACTCACGAAGGTGCTATCTGTCCTAATCTTCTCTATTGCTTATACCTCTAAGGGACTTAACCCTTTTCTTTCCCTCAGATGGAGAATATGATTCCCTCTTGGAAGTCTCTTTCTCAAGCAACTCCTTGCTAAGTCTGCAGGGTATTCAACAACCCTGTGAAGGTCTTCTTCCTTGGACACTTCTCTATTGCAGAAATCAAAGGAGTTCTCTTTGTGCACTTAGGCACCTGCTCAATGCCCTCCTAGAAGATATCTATAGAATCCTTAGTGATTCTTTCTCCTTTATAAACTCGAACCAGAGTTCTCCTCCTTAATGCAACCTGTGCATCTGCTCAATGCCCACCTGACAGAGTTTCTCCAAAGTTCTCTCAGTGACTCTATTTCCCTTAATGAACTCAACAAGAGTTCTCCTCTACACTCAGTATGCTTGCTTGATTCCCTCCTGGAAGAGCTATACAAAAATCCTCATAGATTCTGCTTTCTGCTATGTCCTCCTCTGCACAGTCTCAACTCCAAGGTATTCAACAACCTTGAGGTTTCTCATTGAGCCAATGAATTCAGCTAATGCTCCCTTCTAGCACGTCCTTGCCCAAATTTCACAGAATTCAGGAGTGCATCTATGCACTGGCTTTCAGAATCCGCAACATTCTATCACACCCTCTTGGCATGAAGTCTCAAAGAACCCAACCTGAAATCAAAGAACCCAGAGATAGAAGAAACTATATGTCCCTGCAAATGCACACCTAATCATACATCTACAACATATAAATACACACATGAATACATTCATCATACACAAAATAACATGCATAAAAAATTGCTCTGATTATATTAATGTAAAATGCCTCTTTTACAGTGTGTTCCTAAGCTCAGACTTTGACAGAGTATTAGCTCCTTCTCTCTTCTCCTATTCAACTACTTCTAACTCAAACTACATACAAAGGATATTTTACATGAGGGGCTCTTCGAGCTATTTCCTCCATCTCACCTACTCTATTCAATTACATTGAATTTACAATTAATGGATGTCTAGTCCAGATCGGAGCTAGATCCAACCTTACAACCATTTAAGGCTATATTTAATCTAAAGCCTGCGCATAGGAATAGCTTCATGGCTCCACGGCCTTACATACATTAATGTAATTACATCAAATTCAAAATTTGAATGTGAGAGGGTTGTGCCTCTCTCCTCCCACTAAATGCATGTGTATGTTGAGATGGCTGGCGCATGGCTAGCTTTGAAGCGATGATCCTGCATCATACTCCTCTGCTGTGAAAAATTCATGAGCTCCTGCTCATGAGCTCTCCACCCTAGTTGTTGAAATCCACTTGGATCCCAAATAACTCTTTGGAGTTGTCTCTCTGCTCCATCTCTCCGTTGTTGCTACTGCTTCCGCTACTCCACTACTACTGCTATATCCCTTCTGCTCAACTTCTCTCCACTGGAAGCTTCATGTGTTGGCTTCAACATTAGCTTACTGATCTGCTCGATTTCTTCGTCCACTTGCTGCTCTGGTTGGATCTGTTCATCCAATCTCCTCGGTTGCAATTTTGTCTTCTTATTAGTGGGTAGATCACCATTATCTCCCATGATTTCTTCTCCATCTATTGTGGCCTTAGCTTGACACTCTGCTGCAGATTCCATCTCTGCAGTCTTCTCACCGAAATGTTGTTCATCTTCTTCTTCTGGCAGCTCAACTTCTGCCATTTCCCCTGCTGGTTGAATTCCATCTTCTTCCAGTTGCTCCTCAGCCTAGAATTTTCCCTCATCTTCTGCTGCATACCTCGGTACTGCAGTCTTCATCACCTGTTCATCTCCCTGACTGAAAGTTCTGAGTGATTCCTCAGAATGCTCCTCTTCAATTATCTGCCTGATTGTCTATTCATGGAAGTCACCTGCTGGCTTTGGATTGTTCAGCCAATCCTCCAACATCTCCAACTTTGTCTCCCATGGAGTGATCAACTTATCTCCATTCTCTTCTCCCACAGTCATCTTTAGTTATTTAGCTGTCTCATTTTCAGCTTCGTGGCTGAAAATGTTCAACCATTCCTCAGAATGCTCATTTCCTTTTTCTTGGGAAGTCTCTAACATCTACTCCAACTCTTTTCCCATGATAGTCATAGTTGGCTGTCATTCTGTTGTTGTTGCTTCTACAACACATATGCTGGCCTCATCCGAGCTATGTGGCAGGAATATCCAAATTCTCCCAATCATCAGAAGATTCCTCTAATCCTCCTTCTCTGTCATTTTTCCTTGCTAATATGAACTCAGCTCTGAGATCATCTTCTCTCCCTTACCCTCCTAACAATATGGGATTTATCTACTACCCTCTTGGCAGTCTATGAGATCCTCAAATCTCATCCTATTACCCACCTGACAATTTGAATTTCCATTCCTTCCCTCTTGGTAGTCTATGAGACCCCGAAATGATCTCACCTCATTTCCCCCTTGGAAACATGAAATTTCCCTACTCTCCTCCTGACAGTCTATGATATCCCGCAATGATCTCATCTCATTGCCCTCCTGGCAATTGGAAATTTTTGTTCTGCCATCTTGGCAGTCTCTGAGATCTTCTAGTGATCTCATCTCATTTCCCTCCTGGCAACATGAGTTTTCTGTCCTACCCTCCTGCAGTCTTTGAGATCATCCTCTGACCTCGGTTCATCCTCAACATCACTGAGATTTCTCCTAGCCTCTGGTTCACATGCCTTAACCATTTCCTCTTCATCATCCCTGAGGCTTTCAACATGCCTCAACCACATTCTCAACAGCCTCCGCTGTCTTCTGGCTAGCAATTGCTTGACTGGCCATTTTGCCTTCATCTTCATGGGCCATTCATACAACCATCTTGACTTTGCATCCCGCTGCATCTTCAATGGCAAAATTTCCATTCTCACTCTGATCTCGGCGAGCTCTTTGTCCATCGCACCCTTTCTCTGTTGTTGATGGTTCTTATTTCCATCGCGTCTATGGACTTTAGTAGCCATCTTCCTGCCATCTGTCTGCCCTCCTGGAAAACTTCACTATCACTCTACAACCCTGAGTGTTTCAGCTTTTCTTACATTCCTCCTGACTGTTTCCTTTGACTGCAACACACCTGCAACAATCTCCACATATTTCCAATACTCTGTCTCCTTCTGCCTGTCTCTGCAAGCTGCCTTTGATACCAAACTGATTTGTACCAGAGTATTCTCTTTTTGTTCTCTCTTCTGCCTCCTTCTGTCTGTAGTATACAAACAAAAAGTGGCTCTGATACCACTTTGGCGAAGCACCCCCTGCCTCAATAGGTTTTGCATGACCTCCTGGTCTTAGGATTGTTCTGATTTCTCCTCAAGCCAAAGTGACTCCTTTAGTACCCTATCGAAACCTTTAATGAATCAGATCCATAGGTCCTTCCCCGAAACCTCCACCTACGCAAACATGCACACAATGCAAGTCTTACCTACGCGACGCTTCCAACATGACCAAAACCTTTTCCCGAAAAGTGATTTTGGGTTTCAAGATTCCCTGAATCTGGATGTCGAGAGTCTCTTCCTCCTCGATCCCCTGATCACCAAAATGTCAAAATGCCCAAATGGTGCTCAACGGTGATTAGCCCCCTAGGCCATATCTCGATCCACGTGACTGCTCTTCCCCATAACCACAGTCTACTTCATGGTTTTCAAATACCGAGAGCCCCAAATCTTATTCCTCGAGATAGTCGAAGTGTGGACCCCCAAAATGCCGAAATCCCAATCCCAACTTTCTCCTCCAAAGATTCGTCTCCCCACTTCGTCGTGTTTCATGATTTTGGGACTTCCAACATCAAAAGGTCTGGCCTCTGGTCCTCAGAACTTTCGAAGTTCTGAACCCTGAAATACCAATCCCAAGTGTGACCACAAACCTACTCCTCTCTTATGTCGTGTTTCGTGACTTCAGGGTTCTCAACACCCTATGCCTCGATTCCTTGTCTTTGAGATTCTGAGATCCCGAATCCAGGTATGCTGAAATGCCGACTTCCTTCTATGTCCCTTCAACGCTTTTGGGATTTTACGTTTTGCAATCCCAGGATGTAAGGTTACTCGATCCTTGCTCCTTGGACTTCCCAGTACCTGAAATACCAAAGTTCCAAACCAAAGGGATATCAACGACTGTGATCCTCCTGCATCCAACAACTTAGATTCTTTTGGAATCACGTGGGTCAAGAATCCTGAATTCTTTCCCTTTTCATTCCCTGGTACCCGGAATGCCGAAATGTCTTTTTTTCGGGACTCTCCCAATGACACGATCGCTGCCATGTGTCCTCCTATTGGATGGTCACGATCCTTTTGAGACTTCAGAATCCGTAATTTCATGAATCCTGCTATGACCAACTCTTGGTCCTTCAACCTTCTGGTGTCTGAAATCTCGATGGCTCCTGATCTTGCCATGCGTCCTCTGAAATGAATGCTACTAATTCTTTCGAGACTTTGATGAGTCCTCTCCTCTGCTTATGCGAGGTTAACCCACATGCATTTCCTCCCAGATCCGATGGTTGTCAGTTCGTGCACCAAGATCTGACGGTTTAGATATGTCCTCTTCCTGCAATCTCCTCCTACTGTTGTCTAGACATGCAACTTCGATGGTCCAGATCTTGTCCTTGGACTAATTCGACGGTACCTGTGCTCCCCCTTGTGAGCTTTCATTTCTTCCTGATCCTTGTAAGAATTCAACTTATCAAAGGCCTCGACCTTTGTTCCTGCTATGAAGCCTATACTCACAGCTTCTGTCTGTGTTCTAGAAAATGCTTTCCCTCCTGAGCTTCCTGAAACTCAAACCCTCCAAAGGGTCTTCTTTTGGCCTCTGCAACCTATCAGCTTATGGCCTGTGCATGAAAGCATGGCTCCTCCTAAGCTTCTCTTCTCTGAAACCCTAAAAGGTTTCCTCGACCTCTGTGATTCCTACAGGGTCTCTACACACATAAAGGTGCTATCTATCTTAAGCTTCTCTATTGCTCAGACCTCTAAGGGATTTAACCATTTTCTTTCCCTTAGATGGAGAATATGATGCCCTCTTGGTAGTCTCTTGCTCAAGAAACTCCTTGCTGAGTCTGCAGGGTATTCAACAACCCTGTGAAGGTCTTCTTCCTTGGATACTTCTCTATTCCAGAACTCAAAGGAGTTCTCTTTGTGCACTCAGGCATCTACTCAATGCCCTCCTGACAGATCTCTATAGAATCCTTAGTGATTCTATCTCCTTTCTAAACCCTAACCAGAGTTCTCCTCCTCAATGCAACCCGTGCATCTGCTCAATGCCCACCTGACAGAGTTTCTCCAGAGTTCTCTCAGTGGCTCTGTTTTCTTTAATGAACTCAAGAAGAGTTCTCCTCTACACTCAGTGCACTTGCTCGATGCCCTCCTGGAAGAGCTATACAGAACTCCTCAGAGATTATGCCTTCTGTTGTGTCCTCCTCTGCAAAGTCTCACCTCCAAGGTATTCAAAAACCTTGAGGTTTCTCCTTGAGCCAATGACTTCAGCTGATGCGCCCTTCTAGCACATCCTTGCCCAAATTCCATAGAATTCAGGAGTGCATCTATGGACTAGCTTTCAGAATCCACAACATTCTGTCACACCCTCTTGGCATGAAGCCTCAAAGAACCCAACATGAAATCAAAGAACGCACAGATAGCAGAACCTATCTGTCCCTGCAAATGCACAACTAGTCATACATCTACAACATATAAATACACACATGAAGACATTCATCATGCACATAATAACATGCAGGAAAAACTTCTCTGATTGTATTAATGTAAAATGCCTCTTTTACAGTGTGTTCTTGAGCTTAGACTTTGATAGAGTCTCGTCTCCTTCTCTCCTCTCCTATTGAACTACTTCTAACTCATCCTACATACAAAGGATCTTTTACATGAGGGGCTCTTCAGGCTCTTTCCTCCATCTCAGCTACTCTATTCAATTACATTGAATTTACAATTAATGGCTATCTAGTCCAGATCAGAGCTAGATCCAACCTTACAACCATTTAAGTCTATATTTAATCTAAAGCGTGCGCATAGGCATATATTAATGGATCCACGGCCTTACATACATTAATGCAATTACATCAAATTCAAAATTTGAATGTGAGAGGGTTACGCCTCTCTCCTCCCACTAAATGCACATGTATGCTGAGCTGGCTGGCACATGGCGAGATTTGAAGCGATGCTCCTGCATCAAGAGCACAAGAAAAAAATGTGAGGAATAAGTCCACCTAATTTCATTTTGGGAAAGACGACAAACACAAAGGAATTAACTTATCCTATAATTTTTTCTTAATAAATATTAATTATTTAATCGATTCTTAAGCTTGTTATTGAGTATAACTTTGAAATTTAGTTTATGTTCTTTTATGTTGCACATTTATGCAAATGAAACTACTTCCCAATATAGAAGGAAAGATACATAAGTTGAATCTAAGTGTAAAGCGTATATATTCTATTGTTCCACCTTTATTACATTTTCATTCTTTTAATTGAGTCTTTTTGTTTATTTTTAAAATATTAGATATGTGCATTGATAGTTTTGACTTTCTTTTTTGAATAATTTTGAAGTTATTTGAATTTACCAAATTTAAGGGGTCCATTTTGAGTTCAATAATATCTTTACATATTAATATCATGTAAATGAAATTCAAAGTTAGGCATGCCAATTCAATTTACAATGGGTTATACAGAAAGGTGACTTCGGGTTATACATATATGTTTCACTCATCAAGCATCTTAAATGG